>RWGZ01001569.1:712235-807220 GCA_009725065.1 Utricularia reniformis
ATGAAGGATTCCCTGTAAATCATTTTGGTGGATCGCATGCTGGAAATAGTATTGACAATGTTAACTTTCTGAACCAGCCTTTAAAAGAAATTACATCATCATCTCCAAGCTTCTCCTCCAGTGTGGCACGTAACATCTCAACTACCTGTACTTCTGGAATTACACAGTCAAAGCAGCAGCAGCAGCGTGCGAACACTTCTAAAATGTGCCAATTTCTTGGGTGTGTTAAGGGAGCAAGAGGGGCAACTGGTCGCTGTATTGCTCATGGTGGTGGTCGGAGATGTCAGCGTCTTGATTGCCACAAAGGAGCTGAGGGACGTACTGCTTTTTGCAAAGCTCATGGTGGTGGACGACGATGTGAATTATTAGGATGCACAAAAAGTGCTGAGGGACGCACAGATTTCTGTATCGCCCATGGTGGTGGTCGACGTTGCAGTCTCGATGGTTGTACCCGTGCTTCGAGAGGAAAATCTGGATTGTGTATTCGACACGGTGGTGGCAAGAGATGCCAAAGAGAAAACTGTACAAAAAGTGCTGAAGGCCTTTCTGGTCTATGTATCTCTCATGGAGGTGGTCGTCGATGCCAATACCCCGAATGCCAAAAGGGTGCTCAAGGAAGCACAAAATTCTGCAAAGCTCATGGAGGTGGTAAACGTTGCGCATATCCAGGATGCCAAAAAGGTGCAGAAGGAAGCACTTCCTTCTGCAAAGGCCATGGAGGGGGAAAACGATGTTCATTTCAAGGAAGTGAAATTTGCCCAAAAAGTGTGCATGGAGGCACCCTTTTCTGTGTAGCACATGGTGGTGGTAAAAGATGTGCAGTTTCCGATTGCACAAAGAGTGCAAGGGGACGAACCGATTTTTGTGTTCGTCATGGTGGTGGCAAGAGATGCCAACAAGAATTCTGTGCAAAAAGTGCTCAGGGAAGCACTGATTTTTGCAAGGCTCATGGAGTAGGGAAGAGATGCACTTGGGGTCACCCTGGTTCGTATTATGGCATTGGCGATGATCCGTGTACATTATACTTCTCGAGTAAAACCGGAATCTGTACAAGGCATGAGAATAAAAGGGCTCACGGCAATACAATCATTGAAACCGATTTGCATGATTTGAAAGCCATTCAAACTGCTGAAACAAAATCACCCTTTGATTACAATGCTAATATTCGAACTCACATTGCTTCCCATGTTGCAAATCTACCTGCAAGAAAAAATATGGCACTTGAAAAGTCCCCGGAAGGACGAGTTCATGGAGGTAATCTTCTCACAGTGGCTGTAGATTTTCCCGGACCATCCAGGTACATGAACCAATTTACTTGGAGTTAAGGTGACTGATTGTTTATAGTGAAAACAGTGCAATTTCCTTTAAGTGATTTCAATAAATGGTGTTTTGTGTAGTATTTTTTCGTCGTTGTTGAAGCTGCGATTGTGCTTGTATAGTTGTAGTGTTCTTTGTGAATATATCTGTTCACTCTTTGATCTTGTGAATATGTACAATATGACATTGTATTTATTTGATGCTTATGAATGATTTTGGCTTGATTCTTTTCTTGATCTTCAGATTTTGTTCTTTATAATGATAGTGATCTTGAGAGCTTTGTTTTTTACTGTTTTAATTTCGTATTGGACTCGAAATATTCACAATTCAAAATGCAAATAAATTTATGAGTTAAGTTGATTATTAAATATATAAAGTATTTTTCTTGGCTTATGATTATTGATTAAGATTGTATTAATCTAAATTACAAGTTATTTACTATAAAAATAAGAAGTTCTAGGGGTGAGCAAAAACTTTAGAATACCGAATAACATACCGAAATTTTGTTATTTCAGTATTTTGTTTTTGGTATTCGTTATTTGGAATTCGATTTNCTAAACAAGATTCTAATGGCTTCCCTCATAAAGGGGTGAGATTAGGCTTTTGATGAGAATGATGGTCCGAGCGCAACGGAACTAAACTCCGATTTTCGTTACAAGATTGAATTGTTTCGAATGGCTTAATCATTTTAAGCATCATGTTATGTTTAATGATTTGATATATGAACTTGATGAGGGATCAAGAAGTTAGTTCTTGCAACCATGATCTCATTCTCATGCTTGCCTACATAAGCATGGAAAATCGTCAATTGTAGAAACTGAGCCATTAATAGATCGTGGTAGAATTTGATTTTATAAATCGGCATACAAACAATTTAATGTGACTTTTAATATCTTGATTAGCAACGGTGTTTTGAAAAACGACAAGTTATCATATCAAGGGTTTTATTCAATCCGAACGAATCTGAATTAATGTTCATTTTTGTTTCATACGGAAAATATGTCTATGTCAAATACAAACATTTTGGATCATATAACAAAAATATAATATCATCATTAACTTATTCAAAATATCTTACAAAGGTGGTTGTGTTTAGGAGAAGGAGTTAGATAAGGAGGACACGGCGTGTTCACATTTTAACAAGAAGTATTAATTAAATTAATTTATTTGTGGGGATTAGTTTCTTAAAAACAATAGACATCATATGTGGGTCCCATGAAAATAACTTGCCTATATTTCATCATCCAATAAGAGGTCCCCACGTAAGACGCAGCGGTCCCACCACGCGCTGCGGTTGCCGGTTTGGAACGTTCGAATACTTTGAACTATTCTCAAATTCTACCCACGTCTTTGAATTTTCCTCAATTCACGCGTATTTCTCGTCTATTTGAATCAGTAACCAACCCATTCTGTTCTTAATTACTTTCTGGAATCGATCTGTATTCCAAGGTGAAATCTTGTGCAAAAAAAATGGTGCGATTAAGCAATAACTTACTGGGTATTCTCAACATCATTACTCTCCTTCTATCGATACCCATAATCGGTGGAGGGATATGGCTATCGAGACAAGCGAACACAGAGTGTGAGCGTTTTCTAGAAAGGCCTGTGATTGCTTTGGGTGTTTTTATATTGATTCTTTCAGTCGCCGGAATTGTGGGTTCTTGTTGTAAAGTCACATGGCTTCTTTGGCTTTACCTATTTGTTATGTTCTTTTTGATTCTCGCACTCTTCTGCTTCACTATCTTCGCATTCATTATTACGAATAGAGGTGCCGGTCAGGTTCTCTCTGGGAGAGGGTATAGAGAATATAGACTTGGAGATTATTCTAATTGGTTACAAACAAGGGTTAATGAGAATTGGGGTAGAATTAGTAGTTGTTTAGAACAGAGCAGGATTTGTCAGACTCTTCAAAATTCTGGATCCACACCCGTTGAGCAGTTTTACAGACAACACCTTTCTTCTCTTCAGGTACACAAAAAATAAGCTTTTATCTTTTAACTTTCTAGTCTCTTTGCTGATGTTTCTTTATGATTTGGATCTGAAATTTGAGACTGAGTTTTTTTAATGACTGAGGATTAGGCTTTTGATCTTGCTGATCATCATTTAATTAGTTTTCAGATTATGTTCATTGATTGATCCAAATAATTAAGAGTTGTTGACATGATATTGATTGGTAACCTTTTTTTCTTTAGGAAATTCTCTGTTTTTTGTTCTATTCTAAAGCTGAGTTCCTTTTTGAAAGCCTTTAGGAAGCATACTTTGTAGAATTGACCATTGATGATTTTAGTCTTGGTGTGACTTTTGAGATCACTTTGTTCTTTCTCTATTTTCTCAATATGGGTGATGTTTGCTATTGGCCTTCCAACTTACGGAATGTCCTCCAAGTTACTAAATTGCAAATATGAGAACAAAAATATGTATTTGTAGTCCTCTAACTTCAATTAAATGTACGTAAGACACCTTAAGTTACCAATACCGTTTCTCATTGACGTTGTTAATATTTTATATTTTATCATTAATACATCAAGGGTTTTGCATAGTTTTTCAAATTATAAGGATCTTATTTGCTTACTTTGAGGATGATCATGTTAAAGGAAAAGTGAGTGATACATGGGCAAAAAACAAACGATATTGATAACTTTAGATGTTATTTTTGTAATTTCGTATTTGGTGGGCATGACATTTACACAACTCGTAAGTTAAGTGTTAATTATGCAATTTTCTCTATATCTTATTATTTGATATGAATTTGCAGTCGGGATGTTGTAAACCACCGGAAGTTTGCGGTTTCCAGTACGTGAGTCCGACTAACTGGTCACCGGTTACATCAAACTCAACAAATTCAGACTGCACTACATGGAACAATGATCCAAATAGACTTTGCTATGCTTGCAACTCATGCAAAGCTGGTTTGCTAGATAACATTAAGAGTGATTGGAGAAGGGTTGCAGTTGTTAACATCATATTCCTTGTGTTTCTCATCATTGTCTACTCGGTCGGTTGCTGTGCATTTAGAAATAACCGGGAGGACAACACATGGAAACGACAGTATCCTTGAGAACTCAAAAAGATCCATCCCTTTGATATATGATTCATGTGTTTTTTTTACTTGTTTCGAGAGATGCTCGGTGATGTACAGAGCTTTATGACCTTTTCATATTGTCTTTGTTTTGCTTTGTGTTTAGACATCCTTTGTTTTACTGTTATTGGTTATTCATATGTGACATTTGTTCGTATGATATTGTTCGTTTTAGGTAAATATTGGTGACCCATAGAATTCTCAATCCATCTCTCACAATTTTACTTTTTTGGGATTTTTGCTTAACTTACGATGTGAAGAGTAAAAATCTACTATATGATGTTTTATGTATCAAGTGATAATACCGCTGGTATTCGGTTGCCGTAATGAAAGGAAAACAAAAAATTATGCGTGGGAAACCCGAGAACCGGGAGGAAAACACACGGGACACTAAACCCAGGAAAAATTCACTAAGAACTTCCAATCAGGAACTCTCCAGAGAGCTTGTTCCTTTCAACATTTCGATCTCTCCTTTTTATAGAGAAATATTCTACATATTTTAATTGTATATAATCTAATCGTAATATATTATGATCTCATCGCAGCCACCTCGAGCCGATTTATGAGACTTTTGGGCACGCCGAAGTCGCACACCGCCGCCTGGAGTAATGGCACAGCCTTCGTTGACATTTTTCCAGAAGACGTCGATCGCACACCCATCCTACCGATCATAGCAATTCATTGCCGATCCTGCATTGCTCCATATGATACCGATCGACTGATTTCCGATCCTTTCGTCCGATCGGTAAAAGGATGGTCGATCGGACATATTACCTGACTCTGACCGTATTGTCATAAGTCATGTATTAACATACGATTTCATGGAATCTAGATAACTTTTACTAGAGAAAATGTATCGTACTAATTTTTCGACAAATCATACTTAAGTTATGGCCATCTAAAGTCGATGTTGAGATTTGCATGTCACCCATTGAGAACTATTACATATAGTGCTTGAGATTTATTTCTCTAAATTTTATATGGTGATAGTAGAAGTTGATAACTATGGTTTTTGGTCAATAATTTGTGTGATCATATCAACCTTACTATGTTGAATCTCATCCGAATGTCAAAGTTAAATGTGTTTGGACGAAAGTAGTATTAGGTAGATGAATTGTATTGCATTTTTTTTAGTTAATTTTTTACGAGACTTTTTTTATGCGTAATTTATAAATGAGACAATTATAATGAAGAATGTGACAAGGGAGTTGAGAAATATAGAAAGGTAACTACAATTCAAACATCCCACTAAATGCTAACATATAGTTGAATTTTCAATTTTTGGAGCTAAAATACAGAGATAAAATATCTCACACTGCAAAAAATACATATAAAAATTATAATATATTGTTATTGGTGGAAAATGTTAATCCCAAAAGATTAAATTTATATATATACTGTAATGAAAATATGTTTTTACTTGGGAAACCTAAGAATCGACGAAAGAAAAACTCACGGGATACCAAACTTATGTGAATTCCACTAAGAATTAAGAATACGATGAAATGCAACATGATAACCAGTAAGAGGTACAAGAAGAGCATATACGCAAAATAGAACAATTTAGAGCTTAAATTGATTTGATTCTCCAATACCCCGTCACGGGTAATAATCATGGCATCCACATAAAGCAAGATGATAACCATTTCGCTAGAAATAGACCGGCTTCCGCAACTCCAAACCTATCTATCTTTTCCAATATTTTCCCTCATTTATAGAAGAATATTAACCATATTTTACTCCATAATCATACCTATATTTCGGTGTTGTTCATCGAGCCACAAAAACAAGACATTTGCAAGCGTTAGAGTCATGTCACCGAGATACACAATAGATTTATGTAGTAGTCATTCTTGAATACCATCCAAGATGATAGATGGCTAAAAGTTTAAGTTGTCTCGATCGCCACTACCACAATCTCTTCATCATCTTCAATAACCTAATGTTGATCCGCCAACATCCACTGTGTAGATCAAACTCCAACCAATCACTCACGGCATCCATCGTCATCGACACTACAAGTGCTGATCAATGTCAATAGGTGATGGATGACTTGGTTAGATTCGTGATTGTTGATCTGTGCATTTCTTACCTAACATATATATAAGTGGATTATATTACAATTGATTTGTCAAATCTTTTAATGTGTGATCAATCAGTATTATACATTAGGTTTAAGCACAATCTATTACAAATTTATATATTTTCTAGATTGGTGATGAATCAATAGGCGGTTGATGAACAAATCTAGGCTTGGTTGTTGAAGCAAGCTTGAAGCTATATAGTTTCAACTAATTGTTTCCTTCTTTAAATATTATATTCTTACAAATTAGGATTGATGTTATTCCAAATCTTATTGTCCTAACTTTTACCTATAAATTGACTTTATTTGTGGATTATGAAATACACTAAATGATATCGAAGGTATGTGTATTATGTTCATTATATTAAATTAGCTTCTTTTATTTTGTATTATTTATGGTATTTTCCTATATATTCACTTGTATGGTTTGGACACAAGTATTTTGTGATCTTAATTTGATCAATCAAGAATTTAACAATGTTCAAAAATGACAATTTAAATGATTAAATGAACTCATTTAAAATTACATAAATGATTATTTTGATACTACGCAAATAAATCAAGTTACAAAGACATATCCATGTAGTTTTCAGCTAGCTTTTCATACCAGCCGATATATCAATCGGTACATACCAGACATTATTGATATTTTTTCGATATTGTTTGGTATCGGATTTTAATATCGGATTCTAGTTTTTTTCATGTTCGACCTTGAAAAATATTTTAAATATATTTTTTAATATTTTTAAAAAATTGTAACAACTGGTATACTGTCTGACGGACTGGTACGGAATATGGGTGTGAATGAATCGAGTTTAACTTTAATGTTTTTTAAGGTTCGGTTTGGGTTCGAAAACCAAAAATCTTGGAGGTTCGGTTCGTGTTCGATTAATTAAAAATAATATATTTTGTAATATATATAATATAAATTAAAATATTAGAATATTATTAGCTCCCGAACCGATTCGTCTCGATTCGTTTAAAATTTAAGATTCGAGGTTCAGTTCAACTAGGAATTCGAACTCGAACTGAGTTCGATTCAGTTCAACAAAATCGAACTCGAACTCGCACCTTGACCATCTCATTTCGAGAGCGTTTTCAACCCTAGTAAGGAATTGTGGACATGTAACATTGGTTTTCAGACATCAAAACAAAATTAATTAATATCAAGTCTGAACAGGCCTAGGATTAAACTTTCAATATAAAAATATATGCGCTGCCCAATAACAGATATCTAGTAGGCCCAGCCCGGCCCGGCCCATTTACTTGTTTTCATTTCAAATTAATTATTTCCCTAAAATATTAAAACTCATCAAAATGAGTTCAATCTATTTATTCATTTTCATTTTTATGAAAAACCAATATTTATATTGATTTCATTACCTAATGATGTGTGTGATCTCCTAACCATTTATTCATGTTTTATTTTAATTTATTCAAATTAAATGACAAAATTTACAAATCACTAAATAAAAAGATTAAATCTATATAGTTAAATCCTTTAAATTTTTTTATTAAACTTAAATCCAACAAAACAAATTCAATTTTGGACCCCCAACTTTCTGCTTTTTCGTTGTCGCCACAAAAGTTTTCTTTCTCTTCTCAAAATTCTCTAAATAACTTTTTGATTTTAAGCTTTTGGCTTCTTTTGCTAATATTCAGATTCCCTAATTTATAAATATTCAATAATACCTGAATTATATATAAATAATATTAACGCGTTTAAATGATAAAAATAATTAATTTGAACTTTAATCTTACAGTATGAATTTAGTTTCTTATATATAATTTAATTACATAAATAATAAAATTATTATTAAATCGGATTAAGGCTGGGGCAAGCATGAGCTGTAAATGGGCCATGGGGTAGTGGGTGGGTGGAGTAGGTGGATAGGAAGGTAATTTGTCATAATAGCAAAAAGGGAAATAATGATTTTAGAGAACAACTTGCAATTGCAATATATATTTTTATAATAAGACAATGTCTAAAAATGTATGTTACACAGTCGAAAAAAGCAATATTTTTTTACTATTGCAACATATGTTTTCATTTTTTTTAAAAAAAATATTATTTTTAATTATCTACCGTTTTTTAAAAACGTTTGGATCGAATGTACGTTTTTTTTTCAAATTTGAATTAACAAAATTAATGATAATTTTCTATATGAAAAAAATTACATAATGATGATTATTTTTGTTTTATGTGGCTGCCATATGATTAGATTCAATTAACTATATAAAATACAACATAAAAACATAAGAATTACTTATTTGATTTACAGATGGACCGAAGAACTTGTGCAATCGGACTAGACCTACATATCAATATAAATAAGGTTGAAGTGTTATAGAAGAATATATCATACTCTAAAAGATTCAACGATTATGGCAACTGAAGATGATCAATTCTTTTTCGATTTCTTTATTTTATTTAATTATTGTAAAATTACAAACTTAATGTTTATAGTGAATTCAAAGATTAAGATCATGTGATTTTTTATCTTTTTTTACAATAATGTTTTCTACATACAAAATATGGTGTTTTTTTATTGGTTTTCATATTATTATTTCGAGAACTTTCATTGGCCCTTAGTCATAATATGAGTCTATATTTTGTTTTTGACAATTTCTACTTGCAATAACAAATATAATATCAATTTTTTACATTTATAAATTTAAAAATAAATGTATATACAAATGTTATCACTATAATTAAAATATTCGAATCAGACCGTGTAAATGTATGATACATTCTCACTAGTTTAAGTATTCAAATCGACACAGTAACAAAGAAATAACAAAATTGCCATCTAATTTGTTTCGTCCTGTCGGCTATGCGACATCGACTCGTCCGACCGACTTGGTGTGACTCGACTCGACTCAACACGACTCGGTAAGAGTATAAGAGTCAGATTTTCGACTAGATTCGTACTATTAAATAAAATAATATTAATTAAAAGCAAAATTAAAAAAATGATTGTTAGAATTTGTAGAAAATTGCATAAAGTCAAATTTAAAACTACAAATATTTATCAATTCATTATATAAGAAGATTTAACTTATATAAAAAATGAATATAGTTCGTCGATTCTACCATCTCCCCAAAAACAACCACTTTTTGATCTATCATCGCTTGTAAGAAGAATTCACAAGTAAATCGACAACATTAAAAAGTCGTGAAAACACATCAGATACGTTTCCGATGAATACAAAAATCAAATTAAGGAAGAAATCAAAACAACGTTGTTTTGTGTCAAGTGTCAAGAGTCGGAGTGAGTTGGAGAGTCCGACTCGACTCGACACGAGAAAATGTGAAAAATTGAAAAGTCAGTGCCACATAGCCTGTCGGTGTTATCAAAATCATTTTTATAAAATAATAATTTATTTTTGTAAAATAATATTTTTATAGCTTACCGACATCAGCCTATATTAAGTACATTTATTTTTAAATTTAGGACCACACACAATGTCCACATGCAATATATATTAAAAACTTGCACTATTTTGAAATAATTTAATCTAATTTTACTTTTTAGAAATAATATGCAAATTTACAATCTAAATATTGGGTACGTTTGGAACATCGTTTGATAAATAGCGGTGATGTAAGATGACTGTACTGTGCTGTGAGGTGAACTGATCGTGATTTAAAAAAAACTGTTTTTGAAACAACGGTAAAGTGATGGTGATGTCATAAAATGACATTTTTGCCTTTATTTTTAAATAATTGTGTATAATTTTAAAATTAAATTTCGTATTATTTTATAATAAATTCGTTATGTTTAAAATTATATTATTAAATTGTATATATATATTTATACTTTGAATATGTAATTAATAGAATATAAAAAGTTATTGATCGAAATTATTTTTTTAAAAAAATTAAACTATAATTTATCGAGGGTAAAATTGATATTTGGAAGATGTGTTCTAGTGATCGTTGGGTTAAACCAACTGTGAACTCACCGCTATTTTCTGCGGTCGCACAAACACAGTTATTAATAATATTTAATTAAAATAGAATACAATTACGGAACGTTCACCGTACCGTGTGGTGAAAAACTCTTCCAAACAACATCATTATATTTGCTCTTTTACTATGGAAATATATCTATAATTAATCTGTCCAGACAGGTGGGCCATAGGGTTCTTTAATAAACCAAACTATAATAAATGAAAGCACATGCTCGGTCGAGCTAACGACACGATCTAGACCGTCCATCAACTAATTTTGCACGGTCATCATTCGCTATGTCCCTTTATAGAAAATAAACTCATTTGCTGTCCTTTCCTATTCTGATTCTTGTCGGATAATTCAATTTAATTACTTATAATATTTGTATATCTTTAAAAAATACAACAAGTTAATTTTAATATTGATTATACATGATTAATTAATATTTTGACAATTTTCATAATTAATAAAAATAAGACAAACTGACAAAACAGACCATGTGGCAAACCGGAAGCCACTGTATAAACAATCCACCCCCAAAACGTTTGGAAATTATGGAATAGGCCCCACAATAAAACTAAATAATTAAAACAAAAAGCTGATTTCCGACAATCAAAAACTAATCGCCAATCATATAATTTCCCAACTACTTTTAAATAATGTAATTATAATAGAGAAAATTACCATCATAACCTCCCATTTTTAAAATATTGTAAACATACTTTAAAATTTTGTAAATTCCAAGCAAAATCTATGATATTTCAAAACTGTTAAATAATGATCATCGAATGAATAATAGTAATTTACAAACATTTACACAATTTTAAAGTTCGAAACAGTAACAATCAACACTCAATTATAATATGATATAATTAATTATTAATATTAGTGTGATTGTGTTTTTAAAATTTAGTACGTGTAACTCTTTTCCCATATATAAAGTAAATAGCAATTTATATAGATCTTATTTGATGTTGAACGTTATATTGATCATTTTTATCAATATATTCCGAGTATAAAAAACAAAAAAACAATTAACATTATTGTTATTCTTTTATTAGCTTAGCATTCCACAACATTGTATATTCCACATTGTAAATATTTACAAATTTACCCCAAAATAACCCGAAATATAACTTTCACCCTACACCAAAACACTCTTAGGCAACCAATCCGCATTGCCTTTGATCTTCCCTCTGACGCAACAATCTGATTCCACAACCAGTCTCACCACTGTCCTGCGCCGTTCACTAACCGGTTGCATTTGCACTTTGAGTTGTTCGAAGCTCGGTTTTACGACACTCTCGATCCATTCATCTAAACTCGTTATATCATGCCATATCCCTCCTAGAATCTTCTCCAACACATCGTCACCTATCTCGATCAATATATTTTCATCTACAATCGAGATAAATTTAGTCGATATTCGCCTACGAATCTCTTGTCGAACGAGTGATGATTCTACCGGCTTGAATACTATAAGTTCGTCCATATTACTTGCCAAATCTTGTGGCACAGATGTTATCGAGAAATGCAGTTCATCGTCTTGATCAATTGTTACTTCGCTCGAGTTATCGGTTTTCTCATCTTCCGTGTAAGAGCTTGCTGCGAGATTCAAGTCCAATGAAATACTAGTCCCCGTTCCGAACCCTGTTTCTCTCGATGGCTTCAATGGCCTCTCGGCATCTTCATCGACAATCCAACTCATCCCTCGTTTCGCTCCTTTATCCCGTAAGATTAATCCGAGTTGCCAGCTCCCACCAGCTACTGTGGCAAGCCTTTTCTCATCGACAAAATGGCCTTCTCTCAGAGCTTCGGGATCCATTGTCGACCAGTCTCCGGTGACGATGATTATAGCGTTTCCAAGACCGATTTCACGGCCATGAGAATCGGTAAGCCTGCCTCGATCTATCGCTCGTTTAATGCTTCCACGAACAAGCATGTCAGCTTCATCAATATCTTCAAGCATGATCACTGAAAATGGATTTCTTCGAACTGCTTCGGCTATACGATCGATCACTGTCTTCCCACGAACATTCGTTTCATGTTCTTCTTCGTCTCTTCGTTTCCCAAGGCATATCACAATCGGATTACTCCCATAAATTTGCTCCGATACAACTGATGCCATTTTCTTCTTACCAACTCGTTCGGGACCGGTGAAAAGTAACCATAAATCGCCTCTTGATCCGTTTCTCTGCCGTTTCCCGTCTCCTATTCTGAACCGTGTGATCACAGAGGCAACTGCCGAAGCAGCTTCGGGTTGCCACCATGCTAGTTGCATGAGTTCCTTGTGTAGTTTCTTATATGTATCTGCATCAAAGTCATAAGCAAACGTATCGATATGTTTAGTTTGCAGTTCCGATGAAATGCAACGCAATAAATCCGCTGTGTGATCCTCGTTACGCTTCTCCCTTCCGAGAGCAAGCTCTGTTACTACAGGACTTCTGGGACAATTATTCGGCACTTTGTTCACGAGCTGATTCATATTTAGCTGCAGAGCTTCTCCAAGTGGCTTATTCGCTTGTACTTTCAGCTCAAGAGGTTTAAACGAAAGCAAATTCGGAGAACACAACCCCATTGATAACATAGCAGGAGATTCGACTTTTAACGAGCTGGTATTTCGATGAAAATCAACGTGAAGATGCAAGCATGTATCCCTCCATTTCTTATGCAATTGTTGAACCTTTTGATTTGTTAGAAATTCCTTATCTTTACCCTGATAAGTAAATATAAACAAACAACACATCAGCTACTTGAACTATGAACTTAACAAAACACCATTTTCAGATAATCGGATCGATCATATTTGTACCTCTGTAGCTGATTGAAGCCATTGTGGTAGCGTTGGCTTCGACGATGCTTCTTCTCTAGAATCCGAAAATGATTTCTCGATTTCCGCTTGTTTCTTAAGCTCTTTATTGTAGTTCTCAGTGCAAACAGAGCAAATTACCGAGCTTTGAGTAGTTGGATCCATGTTTTCGGATACAGGCCTTGCTTGAAAAGGAATTTGAGGTGAAGATTTCTTCAATAAGTTTGGATTGCTTACTGTTTTCTCTGCTTCAAGCCTTGAGAAAAAAATGCAGTATAAATTTGATGAAGTTCTGTAGATTTGGGAGATGAATTCAAGCAAAAAAAGTGTTACCTTGTAAAATATGATTGAGGAGGTGATCGGGAAGTAATAGGAATAGCCTGTAAATCCCAGTCGGATTCCATGGTGGGATGATGAACTTGGTGGCATCTGAAGTAAGTTTCACAAGTTGCAGTTCCGATAAGCCAAAGTTTATTTCCATTATCACTTCCGCTGAATTTTCCGATGAGTTTTGCAACTCCGGCCACCACTGTCTTCCCCATCTCCGATACAAGTGTTATGGTAGCTCCGGGAGGACGTTCAACGAGCCACTTGAGATCACCCATGTCAAGAATAACGCCTCCTGTTCTGATCTTACTCTCAATCAAATCTTCAAGTTCTGTAATCTTATTCGCAATCTGATCCTTATCTAGAGATAATACCTGCAGATTTGTGAAAACGCCATTGTTTTCGAGCTCTTTATTTGCGATTTTTCTTAGTAATTCTTTAACTACAGGCTGAGGTTCTGAATCTCCGACCAACACAGGGTTCTTCTTCTTGCTCCTCCCCATTATTTCCAGTACCTTTTTCACTTCTTCATCCTTCTGGTTATTTAACAATCTAGTAACCCCTTGTTGCAAACGCGGATTTAAGTATATATTCCGATTGGGTAAAGTGGCAGCAACAGTCCTTGCCGCCGTGGTCGCCGGCGACAATAACTGAACTCTCGGTGGTCCAATTCCTGCAGAATTCACATTTCCACCGATCAATTGATGCTGATTGAGGCTGTAAGAATTCGAATTATTCAAAGATTGCTCAATTGTTGCTTTAACAGCAGGACTTGAAAAACTCGCTTCCCGCATCACACGGCTAACACTAGGATCATCAAGTATTGAAATAATCAGCTGTTCAAGCTCAACTTTAACTGCTAAAAGAGGCTGTTGTTGTTGCTCCGGACACCCACGTCGTTGATGTGCTTGAGCTCGCTTAAGCGCCGCCATAAGAGCGTTCGAAATAGGCGGTTCCGTCGTGGTCACCGACAAGTTCTGGGTTGTCGGTAATCGGTCAAGAGCAACACTAAAACAAAGCTCCAAAGCACGACACTGAAGGGGATGACTGGAATTAGGATGAGAACGAATACACGCCTGTCTTAAATATCCCGATGGGGAAGCTAACAAAGTCGCCGCAACATGTAACGGCGTCGTTTGACCATGGTTACGGTGTGCAGCCTCCGCTAACGACTGATTCAAAATCGCAGCAGCTTCCGGCGTTAAAGTCTGCTGCACAGTACTTAAACTCCCAGCTCTCATATCCAAAATCAAAACCACCCAGAAATCCCAAATCAAATCAAAAACCCAGAAACAAGATATCAAATCAAAAACCCAGAATCCCGATTGATTCACATGTTCATCAATCTACAGAAACAACCCCCTTTTGTTATTGATTCAGTTTACAGATGAACAAGACAAAAAGCTGCTGAAGAAGAATGAACAGAGCAGAAAAGTAAAAGGTGAGAACGCGGTTTATCGGGTGTCTGAGTTTCCCGTTCGTCTTCCTTCCACAGCGTCGTAGTAGGATATAGATGATGATGTGAACAATAACAATGAATGCGTTGGGTTACATTAAAAATCACATTTTTATCGACCACGTCAACATACAAAACCAACAACTGAATTAAAGACAGGGAGATAGTATTCGCTTCATTAACTCCTTACTTTTACTCTACTTTACCTAATTTACCAATACCTTTTTAACTGTCTTTTTCCAATATTTTAATATTTAATTTTTTCATCATATCTTGGTTAAATGAGAATTTTACAAAAGTCACTATAATATTTAAAATACAAATTTAACTATCTTCGAAGTTCCAAAAACGTTCAATAATAACCTTCAAGTGAATATTAACAGTTTTCATCTTGTTTCGTATAAGTGATTTTGTCAATTTATTTGTTATTTTTAAATTTTTCAAAGTTTTGAGTGATTGTGATTATATCTTTTCAAGAATAATATATCAAATACAAACTATATAACATTTAAATTATTAACGTGATTTAAGGTCAAATATAAATAGTTTTGGAAATTCGAGGGTAAACCACGTAATGTTCGGGGTTTACAACTTTCAAAAAATTGGGGGTCAACAACAAGCATTATATAAACTTCAAGGTTTTGTATGTAATTTATAAACTTTGATGGCATCGATTTTACACTATTTCAAAGTTCGGGGGTCAATGACAAACACTATTATTTGCTAAATGCATGGAAATCAAATCGGTGGTATACTGCCCGTATACCGATTATATAGGGAAATATCGTTTGTGATCGGTACATCGATATTTTGATATATTACTAGTATTCCAATAGTATATCGAAAAGATTGCTCATATCGATCGAAATGGTTACGAGCAGTACCGACCACTCCCTTTCTTAAATACTCCTCTTCCAAATTTCTATTTATCGTTGTAATACTATTTTATAAATAATCAATGTTCATAAGAAAATATAAATAATATTTTATATCTCTTTGAACATAGAGATTGCTTACCAAATCAAATACAGAAATAAGTTATTAAATAAATACTTAAAGCTGCATGTATTTTTAAATTTCTTTTTAATTTGGTAAAAGTAAAAACATCATCCTCACATAATATAACATTGTTCTCTTCCTCTTACTCCAGAGAAAATACTTTGTTGTTTTTATGCCTAATAATAAAAATACAAATATATTCTAAGGTTTTTGGGTTTTTAGGTATTTTTCTAAAATATATAATATAATCATATTAATAATTGAAAAAACTAAATATATGATAAAAAATAAAACAATTAAGAGTAAAATAATTGAATAGAAATATTTTTTAAAAGTAATATATATATTATAATAAAACAATTGTCATTTCTAAATTTTAAAAAATCGAAATTTTTTTATTTATAGAATATATCTTCATTTTCAATTTTGTTTCTTAGATAAAAAACAACACAAAACATTATATCATTTTGTATTTTTATTTTTATTCTAAAAAATAAGATACCCAAAATTTATACAGAACATACCATTAGTTTTACAAACTATATTTTTGGTAAATATCGATACCTATAGCATAACAGAATTTCGGTTGATAAAAAAAATTTCTCAAAGTTTTTGGTTCAATAAATGTTTTCATACTAATTTCGAATTCTATTTCAATTCGGATCGGTAAATGTGGTATATTGGACTGTGCCCATTTTTTAAATTAGCTCCAGCTTGAAAATTCGTTATAGTACGGTGTAGAATTAAGATGAGTAATCATTTTAGAATGAACTTGATCCTAGGTAATCACCATTGAAACTTCAATTATGCATAAGTTTTATTATTTTATAAAATATGCCATTTAAAATTAGACTGAACAAGACATTTATAATATTATATTATATAAACATTTAAAATAAACTGTGGAAAAATTGACTTGAGCTCTTGTATTAAATAAAACCAATGTGCATTATTTTTATAATATTCAAATTGAGTCCATAATTGTTTATTATTTTCTTAAAATTTTACTAAATTTTTAAATCTTATCTCTTGACTTTGTGGAACTGAGGTGGTTGAATCCAATCAAACTGAAGTGATTGTAAGGTTTGATTTCCATTGGAAATATATAAGATTTGATATTGATTCAAAAATTGAGATTTGGCTCGACTTCAAAATAATTTAATATAATATATATAATGTTAATTAAATATTATAATATTTATTATTAAAATATATAAATATTACAATATTATTGGATCATGATAATACTTACTAGAAACTCAAATTAGAGCTTTTACCCAGTTGGGTTCGAGAGGTTTACGAACTGGTTTGGTTCGTTTACTCCCCTAGTACGAACTTCGATATTTGTAAAAGAAAAAATGGTATGTTTAGTTCCCATAATTTAGGTATTTTGACAAACTTAGTCATTGGATAATTTTGATAAAATTGATCTCCATAATTTTCAAAATCGAGTAAATTTGATTCCCAAATTATAATACTAGTCTACAAAGTTTCAATTCGTTAAACCGTACCACAAACAATACACAGTGGCAATTGTGGTCCCCTAATTTTCAAAATTAGGCAACCTCGATCCCTTTTATTTGGTATCTAGAGTTTGTCGACTTTTTAAAATGAGGTTGCTGCTTCTATGTGTTCTACTGACCGTGGCTTCCTGAATGACGTTGTTGTTCCATTTTAATCAGATTGTTGCTCCATTTTAATTAATGTTTTGGTACCGATCAAGAATTTCATATCATTTCGGAATGATATGAACGGCACGGGTGGGATATCAAACAGTATACCGTTCACTACCAAATTTTATTTTTTATATATATTAAAAAAAGAACCAAAATTGTCTTCCAACCTTAATATGAGGACTTTAATTGTCGAAATTTCAAATTATGAGGACCAATTATATCAAACACACTAAAATGTGAAAGACTAATTTTGCTAAAGTTCCTAAATTTTGAGAACTAGTTTTGCCAAAATAAACATAGGAATATTAGATTTACCAAAAATAAAAAAAATTATAAGGATTAAATTTATCAAAGTATATAAAATATGAGAATAGTAGATCCATCTGCTCAATTGTAAAATAACAAATATACCTTATGTATTGGATAGCATTGATAGGGCAAAAATTGATTCTATCAATGATATACAAATGCAATTATTGTATCGTAATTTATGTTCAAATATATCCACCACGATATTTTTTACAAAAATTCACATTATAGTTTATGAATAAAAATATTCATTAAAATAAAAAAACTTATAGAATGCAAATTTATGAAAAATAAAATAAAAACATGGTGAGTGTCGGGATTTGGGCAGCATCCCACTTGCGTGTTATTACTATTGTGATTTAATGAAAAAGAAACAATGAAAAAGATGTTTATTTCAAGTGGGTAATATTTATATTTAATATAAATAAGACTAGAGGAATGTTGATCCAAATATAATGAATCATGTAAAAAGTATTATTGTGTATTTATAAATATATATATAAATAAAATATATTATCACGGGCTTTTTGCTGTTGGAAGATGAAAAGGTGTATACTAAAGATCAATATAATAATTTATATCATAAAATATTATTTAAATATATGGAAAATAATTAAAATAATAATATAGTAATATATATACACGTTTTGAATTTAAAATTGTCGGCAAGAAAGAGATAGTGGAGATGAAAATAGTTGATATTTAAAAGCATGAATGGTTAAAGAAGAAACACGATTTTGTTAAATATTAAATATTTTTTAAAATTAAATTATTTCATAATATTTTTTTAGTGTTATAAAAAAGAAAAAAACTTTAAAGATTTAAAAGAATGTCAGAGAAAAAGAAATGTTTTGGAGTGGAAAAGGACACGAGTCTTGTCACGCGGAATGGTGAAAAGCGTGAGGCGGCAAAAATGTTCATAAGTCGTGTTTCCACGCGTCTTCTTACCAAAAGGTAATCCACCTTTTCCATCATTATTTATTATTAAAAATGAATTTCAAAAAATAAAAAAATTGGTGAAGGAATTTCATCATATTATAGAATAATTTTAAATTGAAATTAATTTAATTAAGTTGACGATAATAGTTGGTGATATAATTTACTTTATAGTTTTAATATTGAGTGCAATATATCCCGGAAAGTTTAAAATAATATAAATATTGCATTTCTAAAATTTTGTAAATTACATGTAAATCATAGCTAGTTATATATAGTGTATGTTATTGACTCTCATGTTTTAAAAATTATAACTAATATGCTCTCTTAATTTTTAATTATGCAGTTATTATCGTAATTTTCAAAAATATTTATATTTGATTATATCATAAGTGTAACATATGTTTTATAAGAATATCATTTAATGAGTAGGAGGGATATCGACAAATGATTCCAAATTTCGGGTACTTCGTACGTTATCGTCTTTATATTATTTTATATCTAAAAATATTTATATTTAATTTGATATCGTAAAAATTGACAAATAATTCATTCGTTGAATGATCTAAAATGTGACCAAGTTCGTTGAATGAGCTGAACATTGACTGTTTCAAATTTTTAATACATTAACCAAATAATAAAATACTTCATTAAATATTTGTATTTTATATAAATTAAAACTTTCATGAGATTCGCGACTTTTATGTAAGAAATAAACGCGCCTTTTCATCATCACCATTTTCTACTGACATTTTGCCTTTTCACAACGCACGCTTTCATGTGCCTTTTTGCTACCTTTTCCCATGTTTACCGATAAGTTCATCCCATCCCATTTATGTTTTTTAAAAATGTTAAATAATCTAATAATTTAATTTAGATAAAATTACGAAATTAACTTATACTATTTAAAATAATGTAAAGACCATTTCTCAAAAATTATAAATTGGATGAGAAATATCAGAAGTTTCAAACCGTTCAAGAATAGTAGACGTTTTTTTAAATTATAGTTGTTTTCGTCTTTTTCTTGTATGAATGATTTTGACAATTTATACGTTATTTTTAAATTTTTCTAAGTTTGGAGACATAATCATTACATATTTTCAAGGTTAATATGTCAAATATAAACTATAGAGACGTTTAAAATTTTAACGAGTATTATGATCAAATATAAATAGTTTTGGAAGTTTATGAGTCAACCACATAATTCTTAAACTTTTAGAGTATGATGTTTACAATTTTTCAAATTTTGGGGATTATATCACTTCGAGAGTTTTGTATGTAATTTATAAACTTTTGGAGTATCGTTTTTACATTATTATAAAGTTTAGGGGCTAGTGACAAACATCACTCATTCAATTTACATGCAAATATCATGATTTTTATAGTTTGAATGGAGAACTTGATTGAGTTGAAATTAGTTGTTATATGTTGTATAAGAACTAGACTCCAATTATAATAAATATGTAAAGCAACCTCTACAATGGTCTTTTGTTAGTTTACGTTATTATTATTCAAATAGTGTAAACATCAAATATTCATAAATTGTATTAAATTATATCATCACAGTTTTCCAATAACTAAATAAAATAATGATTCATAAATTGTATGGCTTTTACTTTATTTTATATACATATAAATATATGACATTTATGTTGTAATAAACTAATTTTGTGATTGTCAAGTTATCTTAATAGTAAGTTGAGTCTTAAATATGTTCGGGGGAAGAAAATTCATTCAAAACACTACGAAATGTATAAAGGTAAATAACGGACTATGAAGATCATATAATTCTAAAATCATTCACCTTAAGGGTTTATGTTTGATTCACGGTGATAAACAACTTAGACGAATCCTTAGATCGATAATATATATGGAAGAAATTTGTATATTAAATATAATGGTGATGTTTGTAAACCCAGTTTATCGTCCGGTGCGATGAACGTACCGTAGTTGTATTCTATTTTAACCAAATATCATTAATAACTACGTTCATGTGACCGCAGAAAACAGTGGTGAGTTCACAGTTGGGTTAACCCAACGACCATTAGAACGCACATGCCAAATGTCAATTTTACCATTAATAAATTATAGTTTATTTTTTTAAAAAAATAATTTTGATCAATAACTTTTTATATTCTATCAATTACGTGTTCAAAATATAAAAATATATATAACAATTTAAAATGTAGTTTTGAAATAACGAATTTATCATAAAATAATATGAAATATAATTTGTAAGTTATAAACAATTATTTAAAAATAAGGACAAAAAAATCATTTTATAACATCACGATCACTGCACCGCTGTTTCAAAAACAATTTTTAAATCACGATCAGTTCACCTCACCGCTATTTGCAAAACGTTGTTCCAAACGTACTCAATATTAACAACCACATGCATAATATACTTCCCAACGACAAGAAGTAATGGAAATACAAAATTAAAAGTTTGTCGTAAGACGATGATGGAGTATGTTACTAATAAAGCCATAAAACAATTTCGCTGTTACTCACAACAGAATAGTTTCTACCTTCAGCATTTCAACATTTCTTATTACAAATCAGAAACTAGAACGATAAATGTATTGGGCCTAAGTCCATTTAATAATTGGCCAATAATTCAAATGGGTTAACAGAATATCAAAATAAAGTAATTATTGATATTCAAATTTATTGATTATATTTAGCAAACACGTATAATATTTTTATGTTTGATTATTATTTATAATATTATCAATTTTTTTAATAATATGAATATGTTTCGAAAAAAACTTCTTAATTACTCAATTTTATTACGTAAGATTTAAATTATTTCTAGTGAATTTCAGATTGTTTGGATGAATTCGGATTTTAATGAATCAATCTGATAGGATTTGGATTCGTGAAAAAAAAGAAATTCGGAATTTGGATCAGATTTTGTTTTATTTTATTTATTTAAATCCAGTCCAATTCGATCCATTGATACCTCTAACCATATTTCATTTATAACTCGGAAGATATCAGTAAAATAATTATTATTGATAGTAAAGAGTTGTTCTAGAACTATATCACCGTTATCTTATCGGAATATCATGATCATGATAACTAATTTGAAAAATAATATGGGATAAAAAATCGTCATACAAATTACTCATATCATGTCATTCTTGTATGTTAATTATAGTTTTTGAAATTCTTCAGATAGGTCGATTCGATTGGTCTGACAATGAATCAGTGCCAATATCGATGCAATCCAATAGTAAAAGCTGTCATATCTCGTAACTGAGTCACATTAGCTTAAAACCCGTTCAATCTTGGGGTAAATGTTAAAATACGATCAAAACTTGTTCGATCACCTAGAATTGGCCTATTTGGCCCTAACTTGACCCATATGCAATAAAATTGGAGAAAATGATATTAAAATTATAGAGTATGACAGAAATTACGACGGAACAGCGTGAACAAATTAGATTAAGAGGAGGAAGGCACCTTCTTGCATAATTGTGACTAGGGCTGTTCGTTCGGTACTTACCGAACCGAAATTGAAAAACCGAATACCGAATTACTCAATAAATTCAATACCGAACCGAATTTCTACGGTTCGGTTCGGTAAAAAATCGAATTATTTCGGTACGGTTCGGTATTTACCGAAAATACCGATTAGACTGAATTTTGAGTAATCATCTACAAATATTAGAAAATACATGTTTCCAACTGGTGTACTTATTGATATTGATCCACATACATCGCTATGTACTAATTCCAAATTCTTTGTAGTTCTCCAGATGCTTTCTCCAAAAAATAATCAGTTGAATTTTCCAAGTTGGCATATTTCACACAAATCAGGTATCGTAGTAAGATCTGGAACTCCTTCTATTATGTTTTGTTTCTGGCTTTGCTTTAATAATGTATAGTTATGATGTCCAAATCGTTTGTGCCAAAGCTTTGTGTCATCTTTTGTTGTCATGCACATAGGTCTGATTGTAGAACTTGATTCCTCGAATTTAATCGGAAACAATATGTTTTGCATTTTTATCCTTAAGGCAATTTTATCAAGCTTTGTCTTTATGATGCATTCCTTGTGCGAAAAATAAATATCTAGATCTTTCTCCATCATTTGTCTCACACTTAGCAAATTATGCAAAGCTTGTGGAATATAGTAAGTTTCTTTTATATCAAGGAAGTTTTCTTTGGTTTCCAACCTTATGGTTCCAATTCCCAATACTTGAATAGAATTTGCATTAGCAATTTCGATTTCCTTTCCATACAATGGTTTATAGTTTAAAAATATTGAGAAATCATTTGTAATGCGATTGCTCTAACCATTGTCCAGAAACCAAATTCCTTTAGCCTTTAAATCTGTTGATGAAGCTAATATTTTATCTTTGCGTATTGTGTAAATATCAATCACTTCCTTTTCATTAGAATAAATGCATACAAAGCTCATTGCTTTTTCAACATTTTCAGCATTATTGTATTGTGTTCTTTCTAGTTTTCCTTCATTCATGACTCTTCGTTGTCTGCATACTCTTTCCACATGACCATTTTCTTTACAGAATGAGTATACTTTATCAAGATGCCAAAAGCAATTTGTGGAAACATGATTTTTTTGCTTGCAATATAAGCATTCAGGATAAGATCCAGTTTTGTCTAGCTTTTCAGTCCCTTTCTTCTCATAGTAGTTTGCTTTGAATGCACTTTCCTTTCGTTCTTTCATTTCGTATATTTTCTGTCTTTACTCAGCAGTATAGAGTGTATCAAGCAATTGATGAGGAGAGAAATTCTTCTGATTTCCAGAAGATTCCAAGGAGACAATCATGTTATTGTATGAGCTTGGTAATACACTGATTATCTTCTCTTTAATTTGCCTATCATCAATGGATTGACCGAGCTTCTTGAATTGTTTTATCACTGCATTCAGAGAATTTGTTAGTGTAAGAATTGACTCACCATATTTGAGTTCTAGGTTGTCTATGAGCCTCCATTGAAGACTTATTTCCTTCTCCAGCTTCTACTGTTATGGTGTATTTCTTTTGTAGGATTTCTCATGCTAGTTTTGGTGTTGTATAGTCGATTATCAAGTCGAAAGCATCTCCAGAAACTGCATTTGCAAGAATATTTAAGGCTTTCAACTTTTTTTTCTTTCTTTCAATTTCAATGTTGATTGCGAGTACCTTCTCAGCCTCTGACTTCTCGACTATTTCAGCAAGGTTAGTCGTTTCCTCAAATACTTCCCATAGTTCTTGAGTTTGCATGTGAATCACCATTTTCCGAGCCCACACACGGAACTCCTCCTTGCCACTGAATGTTGGTAGTGATAAAACAGCAGAAGCCATCTTAATCTGAATTGTATAACTTGGTGCATTTTGTTTCTTTCATAAAAGGATACATTGCCACTTACGAACTGAAAGTCGGCTTTCTTCTTTCAACCACCGAGCTTGTGATTGAAGCTTAGAATTTGGAGACAAGTAAATGAATACTCTTACTTGATCGAAAAATGATTATATCTTATTATTTTAGATTTTGCAGGGTTATAAAGAAGAAAAGTAACAATTACATAATAATAGTAGAGATTGTCAGTTCTTGACATGATGAAGAAGCACGTTCCTCTTGTTTGAATATGTCATGTTTGAATACTTCAATTGCGGTTTGTTCTCTTTTGGATCTCTTAGTTGGACAATAGGTTTGGACTTCGTCTCTTGGATCTTGTTTCCAATTTACTTGATCAGATCCAATATTACTTTGCTCTATCTTTGAATCTGAATATATATTTGGCCGACGTCTTTGTAGATATAGCTCATCTTCCGTGGTTGGTTTCACAAGATTGGTTTCATAAGATTGGCTTGGATTATCTCATCAACACTTGATAGACATGAAGCTTGAATCGGAAAGAATATGCGGGAGTTTCACAGGCTTATTCCGCTGATTCGGCTCGGCGGTGCTGATGATTCCCATTGTTCGGAACCCGTGGATATTGACGGAGGCGGATGGTGGAGCGAAGGTGCCGGAGAGATCCGCGGGATATGATGACGACATGGCGGCACGAAGAACTTATCGCCCTTAGTAACGTCTCACGCCGTGGAAGAATCGCCGCGGAGGAGGACCGCCGACGCGTGCTGCTACACCATGAGTGGTTCCCCAGAAGCAAACGTGACAAGGGCAGCACCAGTAACGCGAAGGGAAACATTTATTGATGTTAGAATATGATGCCTCATATATAATGACATCATATCATTTGGGCTAATGTTGTATTGGGTTTCGAAAATTAGATATTGGACCCAGATTAATGTATTTAAATATGTTTGATGTTGTAGGGTTTGTGCAAGGAATGAACGTTCATTTCTAAGTTTCAAATACAAGCAGAGCCGCTGCCTCACTTTACCATTTTCATTAGCTTTCATATTAATATTTCCACTGCGTTCCGGGGTCTTGTAGCTAGATAAATGGCTACAAGACCACCTCCAAAACCGAATATATAATTCTCACAATTGATAAATTATCTGCAATATAAGTGATTTTCTACGATCTTGTGCACTGATATAGTCATATTATTGTTTGCAATACTTACAAATTTCCTTGGATTTTCAGGCATGAGCATGATGTGGAGCTGTCCGATCTCGCCTTGATCCCATGAAAGAGCCTCATGTGATAAAGCAAACGCAGTTCTTTTAATCCTTGCTGCGGATTACCCTGTTGACAAAGTCTAATGTTATATATCTAATGATGGTGCATCTATGCTTACTCTCGAGTCTTTTGTAGAAACTGCGAAATTCGCAAAGAAATGGGTGCCTTTCTACAAAAAATTCTCCATTGAGCCTCGTGCTCCGGAGTTCTACTTCTCACTGAAGATTGATTACCTGAATTCTTTTGTCAAGGAACACAGAGCAATGAAGGGTAAGTATGATAATTACATACACTCACATGATCTGATCCTTTTTGAGTTGCAGATGGATTATGAAGAATATAAAGTATCAATGTTCTCGTAGCGAAAGCACATAAAACACCGAAAGATAGATGGACAATGGCAGATGGAACACTTTGGCCTAGAAACAAGACATGAGACCATCCAGGCATGATGTTAAAATTTAGATCAATTTTGGATGTGTATTATTGAGAAAAATGTTAAGACTTTGTCGTTGTTGTGAATATTGGTGAATGTATATAACTTTTGTGAGTCAATGTGTTCATAACTCATGGAATTTGTTTCCCCAAGGTTGATATTTTAGTTCGTGAGTTTTGTCCGAATGCTGATATTTTTGTGACAAAGTTCAAGGTTTTTTCTATCAAAATATATCTGTTGTGGTCTAAAAACCGGGGTATCAACAGTCGTTCGGTTCGTTGCAAGACGAACTTGATTCTAATTTGTTTAGTATGCAGAAAATGATTATGAATGAAATAGAAAAGAACATGATAAATTTAGAGTAGAAAACCCCTGAAAGATGGGAAAAAACCACTTGATTAAAAATTAGAAACGCTCTTAGTTGATCCACTAATCAAACCGTTCATTACAAAGCGTGCTGATTAATATCAAAGTCACGAAGAAGAAGAAGAGCTAAAGGAAAATACAGCAAGAGCCAAGAGGAAATCTTCTTATGTTTCCCAAGTGTTCCTTTTATACGCTTCTGACAGGGTTGTACGATTCTGTCAGGCACGCCTCTAACAGGGTTGTCAGAGGTTGTTGTCACATGTTGAGAAATGAGGATGGCCCGAAGCGCAGTCTGCGTGGTCTGGACCGATCGGTCCCGATGAGGGGAAATCCGCACAATTCAGGCCTTCGGTCCCCGATCGCTATGCACGGGCTTTCGGGCCCCTCTGTTTCCGTCGGGCCGCCCGTTCACGGGAGTTGGATTTGGGGCCTTCAAGTTCGTCTTATGTCACTTGGGTTGGCCCGACAAGACTTAGGCCTAACATAGTTCGGGGTATCGGGTTCCAAAGATCTCTTCAATATCTATAAAAAACTTCTATTATGTTTATTGGAAATGCTTTAGTATTCAATATTTATGCATGATTGTACAGGTTCAAAAGCTAAATGTGGAAGTTCGAATGGGGAGAATGGTTATTCCTAATTCAAGAGACAAATACAATGTTTTAAATTTCTACTATATCGGAAATTTCGGGTGTAACGGTTTTGGCCGGTATTTTGGCAAAATACCGGCTGGTACATGTTTTTTCCGAGTCGGGTCGGGTTTTTTGTAGGTTGGATCGGGTTTTGTTTTTTTTAAAAAAATATGAATATTTTATAATTTATTTTAATATTCTGGTTCATATCCGGTATACCGATCTAATGAGCTTGTCTGGTATACCGGCCGGTACCGGTTTTTAAAACATTGGACAAATATTGTTGTTTTCTAACGTATAAAGAAGGTCTCCGTTTTATTTTAGTAAACTTATGTTCATGTTAATTTTTTCATTTGATGAGCATTACCGATTCATGCTCGATTTCTAGTGGTGCATCCTCCCATTTTTATTGAAGTGAAAGAAATATTGAACACATTTTTTATGTAGTTGAATTTTGCTTTGTTGTTTTAGGTTATGAGTCTATACAAGTGTGGTATTTTCATATTTTCTCTTCAAGTGGTCGATCATGTGGCGATAACAATATTTGGATTGAATGTAGATAATACATTATAAGATGTGAATCTATAATAGGTGAATATGATAATTTTATAAAGAAATACAAGAGTATTTAAAGATACTCGGTATATTGTATTTATCATTCATAATTGTTGTATTTTAACAAGTCAATTAGATAAAACAATGCTTTAATTTTTCTTCATTTAGTACGGCATAATGAATCTTGGTATATCAAAATATATATCAATCAAAACGTTAAACATATTTATATTTTTTATCGTATTTTGCTTATTCTCAAATATTTATATAAAAAAATAATAACATTGTATTTCATTGAATATCAGATACAATAATATATTATACTATACGTATGGAAGACCTGCTGCCTTAACTAATATATATATATTTGATCTTCGGTTAATTAAATCCAGAAGATTTTAAAAACTATGATGTTAATACATTTGATTTTAAATATTTAAATTAAAAGACTAAATTATAATTAAATAGATAGAATCATAATACTTATATATATAGGATATTCCTAATAATTATTAATAAATGTGTGACATGCAATCTATTTTTTACTTACAAAAAATATCAAATATATACGAATATATTATACATAATAGATCGCATTTCTAAAACAATATAACATTCAATAACATAGTGGTGTTGTTTGGAAGGGAGGTATGCCACCCGTAGTTATATTCTATATTAGCCAAACATCATTGATAACTACGCTGGTGCGATCGTAGAAAACTACGGTTAACTCATAGTTCATTTAACCCAACGGTGGTCCGAACGCACTTGTGAAATTCCAATTTTACCCTTCATAAATTAATAAGTGATACACAAGTAATTAAAAGTAAAGACAAAATAGTCTATGTATAAGATCACGATCACTGAATCGTTGTTTCAAAAACAGTTTTTTAAAATTACGATAAGCTCACCTCGCAACACAGTATAGCAATTTCACCTCACTGCTATTTATCTAACGTTATTCTAAACGTGTCCAATATTTGAGGTGAATCATGAAATAAAATGAAATAATATTACCGATTTATTCTATATTAAATTGAGTGGATATATACACAATGATTTTGACGAACTTATAAGTCTTGTTGTTTACACGAATAGTTTTGATTCATGTAGCCCAGTTCACTCACTGCGGTGTGTCACGTGCACTCGGAATTTGTAATTTTTAAGATAAAGATTTTCATTGATTTGTATGAAATTTATATATTACATACATTGGCATTGAGTATCGTAATGGTTTAAAATATTAATAGACCGAAAAACTAATAAATACTATTTTATTTATATTTATTTAATAACAAATATTTAATACATTTTAATATGATTAGCAAAAATATTTAAAATTTCAAAAACTTGCACCCACACTTCATCACGAGAATTGGATTATTGTCATCATGATTGAGATAATTGTTAAGTGTGGAGATCGATATTCTTATCGATCGGTCACATTTGGATAACTATCGACAATGTGATCGATCGGGGGCACACATGGAAGACGGTCGTTATTGGTACCGATTGGTCGAGAACCGAAATAAGCAATACCGAAGGTGACAAAGGTATCGAAGCACGCGATCCGAAGATATGAGATGGAGACAATCGGTCGAGGATCGAACTAAGATATGGTGAGATCCTTTGGTCTAAGATATCATCAGTTATGAAGGAGATATTGAAGGAAACAAGATCACATCAAATCAGTAGATATTGACGCATATATATGATTTGATTATGGAATATCATATATGGAGATATGATAAAATATTAGATATATTTGTTAGTTTCTTTAATTATCTTACCACTTCATCTATATAAAGAGGTTTTAGGATCAATTGTCAAGTACTTCAATACTCTTGTATTCAGAATTTTCTCTTCGTGTGTGTGTGACATATTCTTCTCAGGTGATAGTGAATTTGGTGTTTCTCATCCTAGGTTTCCAAGTTAAATTCTTGTGTCGTTGTTTTCTCTTTTATTTTAATTAGCGGGTTATGCTTAATCTATCGAGGTTGTTCACATACATGTTTAATCCTCAACAATAATAATGATAAAATAACACATCCAATCTTCAAATTTTCGTAGTTTTTTGCAAACTTGGCTCTCATTTATGTAACAATAGATTTAGTCTCTAGTATTTATAATTGAACAAGTCTTTAACTGGCAAATCCGGTCTATGAATTTTATTTTTACCAAAGACTTCATTTATCATAATTTAAAATCTTAGAGACTAATTATGTCATGCACACCAAACTTTGGAGATTAGTGTTGGAATTATAGAGTCGGAACGAATTTACGACGGGGGAGCGTGAACAAACGGAATTAACGGGAGAAAGTTATACATTTAAAAGATTTGATCAAGTTATTATGTGATATAATAGCACTAAAGCCTAAACTCTAATTCTCCCTTATAAACTTAATCAATCTTACTTTTATAATCAATGTGGGACAAAATCAACACTTCCACTCAAATTCAACCATAAAGTTTGGATTTACAATAAATCGAACTACCTCTGATTATGAATGTTCACTATTCGGTAGAAACCGAATACCAAAAATTTTTTACCGAACCGATACCAAATTATGAAATCGGTTATGTATTCGGTTTTTAAATTTCAGCTATTTCGATGTTTGGTTTCGGTTCGGTAAAACAATTCGATATCCGGTAGTTTACCGAATATCAAATTTAACCTTTTATTTATTTTAAAATAATATTTTTGTATTTAATTAAATAATTAAATATATTATTATGATTAATTTTTTATTTTATTTGATTGAATTTCGGAAAATTTGGTATATTCCGAAGGGACACGGCAGTTTTAAACCATTATATGTGTGGAGAACGATTATAAACCAAATGCAAAAGGGACACGGCAGTTTTAGAGTGGAAAACCTCAAATCTGAGGAAAAAACCATGTTTGTTCTTTCGACAACAAAGGGGAAATGACTTATCGAAAATAAATCGACAGGAGGTTTAGTCAGGAAGCTCGTAAGAAGGATCGGAAGATAATCTTTCTTCACACCCCAAGTGTCCTTTTTATACGCCTACTGTGTTGTGTGGACAGTAAGGTGTTGTTTTGTGTTTGTCCTCTGCGGCTAGGTCGGCTCGTGTCAGGCGGAACAGCCGCCGGGCATGACTTCATAGAGCTGCACGGCGCTAGGCCTTTCGGCGCTACTAGCCGGTTATTTCCAGGCTAAGGGAGGCTCGTACGTCTTCACCGGACCACACCTATGACAGGATTGTTGGAGGTTGCCGTCGCATGTTAAGGAATATGGATGGCCCGAAGCAGGGCCTGTAAAGTGTAGACCGATCGGTCCTGGTGCGCGAGAGAAAACTAGGTCCTACCTATCGGGACCGATCGATATGAATGGCCGATCGGGCCACCTGGCCTGGCTGGGCCATTCATTCGTGTGGGCTGGATTTGGGCCTCCAAGTTTGGCTTATGTTATTTGGGCTCATCTGATCAAACTTGGTCCTGATCTGGTTCGAGGTACTGTGTTCCGGGGATCTCATCAATATTATTTTAAAATTATAATATGTAATTTTTTATAATTCCTTTTTAAAATCTGTGGACAGTCTATTTCCTCAAGACTTTCATGTCCATCTTAGGTGGCAATGAGGTGGACGCTGAGATTAGGTGCCCATCTTTAGGGTAGCAATTTGGTTTATCCACACCATACTAACCTATTTTACGGTGTATTTAGATAATTAAACGGGTTATAGATGTACGATGAATTGTAAAATTATTTTGCCGTCTTAAACGATGTTGGTAGTGGATTTGTATATATCCACTCACTACAGCATACAAAATTAATTATCTATTTATATTTAATTATATATACTTGTAAAATTACATTAAATAAAAAAATAGTTTTACTTCTAGTTTTTTATTTCCAAAAATTTGTAAAATGGTTGAACAACAATATGATGGAAGTGTAATGATCATACGAAGCAATAATGCATCGGAATTCGAATTGAGTGATTTTTATACAACCTATGGAATCAAGAGACGCCACATGGAATCAAGAGACGCCAATAATTCAGTGATTTTTATACACCAAACTTCATGTGTGGAAACTCCTGAAAAAATGTTGTTGTGGAACGTAAATTACAACACTTAGTTGTTATGACAAGAGCTCTAATGTTCCAATCAAACCTTACAATATTTTTTTGGGTATATGATGTTCTAACAGCCACATCCTAGTAAATAGACTGCCTTCTAGAATATTTAATTTTATTTCGCCATTTGAGTAATTACATGGCACTTCTCCCAATTATTCACACCTGAAGATATTCAGATGCATCTGTTTTGCATCAACTTTAAAGATGTATCACAAGAAATTTGACTCTCCATTTCAAAGATGTGTGTTCATAGGTTACTCTATTGTAACGACCCACAATCCCACTTATACAATATTGTTCATTTTAAACTAGATTGATCATACTGACACCCATATAGTCCTTATAGTTTTACTTTTTCTCTAGTCACTCTTCCCAACGGGTAACCAATCCCTGAATTACCCTAGGTTAGCACGCTTAACTTTCAAGTTCTAACGTGATTGTTGATATTTTGTTAGGGAAAATACCTTGTATAATGGTAGATGAATCATTATACTTAACATAAGATCGTTCCCCATCTATAGCTCATGATGAGATTTGCCTAAGGTGTCTTTCGCACCCCAAAGGGATCTTACATTTATCCATTCTTATGGATTCAACATCCTCACTAAGGTTTTTCCCACACATTGACTATAACTTGAGTCCTTCTCTGATACCAAATGAAACAACCCACCTTCCTACTTGTAGGATATTGTTCACTTTGGATTAGGTTGACCCTAATGACCTTAATAAATAGCATCATGTACTTCTTCTCATGTTGATAACTCAAGTCATGATTGTAATGACCACTAAATCGAGGTCCCCAATGTCAGGATCAAATTTCTAAAGGACGACGAGACCGAGAGGTAATGCGGGATGTCCAGTTATAACAAGTTAATACGACTGAAATATAGGTAGAAATGAAAGGGTGCATAGGAGGAGGGACTAAGTTGCAATTAGTCAATAGAATCACTATAAATATTGGTTAAGATGGTGAAGGGAGAGATTTTCACACATAAGTCCCAAAATTGCTTGAAATTAACGAGCCCATGGGACCAAGAGCGAATCCGCGCAACAAAGCACAAAAGGAGGGTACTCACGCATACTTGGCATAATCATGCGACCACGCCCCCGAAACTGCGCGATGGGTTTGGGTCATGTGATAGAGTAGGCCCCAAAACCACACAAATTGGGTAGGTTCGTGCAATAGAGTGCATAATCATGCAGATTGGGCAAGATCTACACCAATCACCGCGAAACTGGTAATTATAATAGACGAGAGTAAAACAACACCGAACTTAGTACGAACTCTACGGCAATCAAAGGATGACTTAATTGAGTAACCTAGGGTAAGAACCGGTAGAATAACGTTAACTATTGTAGGGAACAAATGAGAGCCTCATGATCAACAACTCCAGCTCATAATATCGGGAACATTAATTTGTGTTCTTTAGTATTGCGTGACCGATCCACCTAACCAACCACTCAATGTTTATCGGCACCAAATACTTGTATGATATATCTTCCTTATCTCCACACTCAACAGCAATACTAAATGTCACCAAATACTTAAGTATAGCCAATCGTCATCCCAATCTTCATACTCAACACTAGTGTTGATGTGGGTGACATCCGTGATGAGTTTGTATCAAAGACGATATAAGGCTTTGGGCAAGAATTGTTTGTTATAGCTTGCAGCCCAAGAAAATTGAACCATTGAATAATTTGAGAATTCCCTTTCAATCATCAAATTTAATGAACAAATGATAAAAAAATTAACGTTTTCAAGTTTGATAATAAAAAATGTGAAGCAAAAAAAGATGTATAAATTGATATATGTTTGATAATAAAAAATAATTATTTTCCTAAATTATGAATCAAATGTTTGTTCATAATTTAGGAGAACCATTACTTTCTTACAACCAACAACTTGTCTATTTCCTTAAAGAAACACGAGCTTGTAGAGGATACTTCATGACGGTAGTAAACTCTTGTTTCTCAATAAGATCAACTTCATCTCCTTTCTACTTGAAATACCAGATCAAGTTCGCTACAAAATACTCCAAATGCAGCAGCGCTAATCCCATTCATGGGCATATTCTTCTCTCGCATCCAGAAGGCATCATCTTGATCTCTCTACTACCCGTTATATCAAAAGCACTGCTATTTCCCATGAATCTCTCTAGCTTGAACTCCATCGGATCCTCCCAATCATCCGGGTTTAAACCCATATCTGCTATCATGAACGTGATCATAGAGCTTTTCGGAATTGTGTAGCCGCCTAACTCAACATCTTCTTTAACCTTATGGGGTATTACGAAATGGCTCGGTGGATGTCATCTTAGTGCTTCTAATACAATTGCTCTCAAATATAGAAGTTTTTTCAGGTCATCTTCTTTAACAGTTTTCTTCAATAAGGCATCGTTGAGTTGTGGAGCTTGCCCAAAAACTCCGATCATCTCTTTGTAAAGCTTTTCTTGAATATGAGGGTTTTTACTAGATTAGCCATGATCCATTGTAGTGATGTGGATGTTGTGTCTGTTCCAACCGTGAGAAACTCGCCGCAAAGTGTGACCATTTCGCCTTCTTCTAGCTTACGATTATTCTTCTCCGGGATTAGTATGTTCAAAAGCGTATCAATGTAAGCTGATTTACGATCATCTTTTTTAGAAACCCTTGATTTGATTAGAGGAATCAAAGCTTTATCTTGATCTTCGTGTAGTTTAGTCATCACCTTCCATGTTTTTGAGAATTAAATTCTTCCAAGACGAGGAAACAACATAAGAATGTAGAACCTGAAAGATCCCAGAATTAGCCCACGTTGAATTTCTTGAATGACAGTGATTTCTGAATCGGAGAGTCGCTCGCCAAAGCAGATGAATACCATCAAACTGAACATACAAAACTGAATGTGGTCCATTACCGCAACCGGAGATTCAGTTCTTAGGCGGCGGATTAGGACTGAGAGAGCCAATCTACGTGAGTTAGAATAAGAACTTACACCAGCTGAGTTAATGAAATTCTGAGTTAAGTTCTATTGGAAAATAGTGATGCATCACTTGTATTTCTATTAAAACCTGCTGAATATGAAGATCTAATGCTGGAAGGAGACTGAAAAGAAGTAACTAGAAGTTTCTTGAAAACAATAGTTCAAGTAGTTAATTCTAGAACGCTCTTGACATGTAAATCTAGGCAATTCTAGAACCATCTTTTGCCATGTATAAATATCCAAGTATGTAACCTTGCAATGTAATGAAAAATCCTTTTGCAGATACTAAATACCTCAAGTCTAACATAACATAAACTCTTACATGGTATCGGAGCTCTAATCCGTAATAGTGTGCTTTCGCAAGAATCTGCTTTAAATGGCTTCTACAATTGCACCACCTCCACCAATCTTTACAAGATCAAATTATCATGTCTGGGCAAACAAACTTGAAGATCATCTTAAAGCACTGGGCTTGTGGGAATATGTAAATGAAGATATCAAAATCACACCTCTATGAAAGAATACAACATCTGGAACTAAACAGAAACATGAAGACACTCTGCAAAAACACTACAAAGCCAAAACTATACTCAATAGCTCAGTTTCCGATGACCTCTACATGACTCTTATCAATTGCAAAACAGCCAAGGAAGTATGGGATTTACTGAAATTAGAATATGGAGGAACAGATCGATCAAAACAAGCAGAAATTAATAGCTACTGGCAACAATTTGACACCCTTCGGATGTCAAATATAGAAACAATAGATGAATTTTATACAACTCTCTTCAAGATAGTAAATCAATTAAGATTGCTCGGAGAAGAAATCAAGGACAACCGAGTTGTGAACAAAATACTCGTAAGTCTTCCAAGAAAGTATGAATCCAAATTAAGTGCATTAGAAGACTCCAAAGATCTCAACACAATTTCTTCCCATGAACTCCTAAATTCATTTAGGGGAGTCGAGAAACACTTGGCACTGTATGAACAAGAAGAGAAGGACATGGTCTTTCATATGAATAATGGTGCTCAATCAAATTTTAAAAGGGAAAAGAAAGAAAAGACCGGACGATACTCTCCATGCCAGTATTGTAAGCAAAAGAATTATAAACCCGCTGATTGCTGGTGGAATCCTCAGCAATTCTGCAAAACATGCAAAACAAAAGGTCATATTGAGCGTGTATGCCCGCAGAAAAATCAAGGATGCCAAGTTTCAGAAGTTGATGAAGGATTAAATAATCTGATGCTTTCTACAATTGAGAATCGAACATGGAAAAATCAAGAATGGCTATTGGATTGTGGATGCAACAATCATTTAACAAACGAGAAATATTTTTTTTCAAACTTGAAGGCAATACACGGAAGAACTCTGCAAATTGCAGACGGTAATAAAATTAATGTTGGTTGAATTGGTGATGTTTTTCTATGCTCCTCATATGGAAAAGTAACTATTCGGAATGTCTTTTATGTCCCTGCCGCTTCTCATAATTTGCTAAGTCTTGGGCAGTTGTTAGAAGAAGGCTTTGAAGTATCATCAAGAAACAAAACAACTACTCTCACAGACAAGATTGGCAAACCCCTGCTCTCCATACCTATGAAAGGGAAGGTATTTCCTGTTTATTTCTCTAATGATAATATTCCTATTTGCTTAAAATCAACAGATGAGAGTCCTTTATGGCTTCGAAGACTAGGACACTACAATTATGATGCCTTGGTTAATCATCATGAATTAGCTAATGGCATGCCATAATTATGCAAAGAAGAAGGCATATGCAGAACATGTCAGATTGGTAAAATGCACAAATTGCCTTTTGGAACAAGAAGCTCCCAAACTCAAACAAAATTAGAGCTTGTTCATACGGATGTTTGTGGCTACATGGATACAGAAACACCAACCGGTAACAAGTATTTCTTAACATTTATTGATGATTTCACCCGTTACACTTGGATTTATTTTCTTAAGACTAAAGGGGAAGTGGTGTTTCACTTTAAACGTTTCAAAGCCATGGTAGAAAACCAATCAGGTTGCAGGATCAAAACTATACGATCAGATAATGGAGGCGAGTACAAAGATTTACAATTGAAGGAAATATGTGGCAATGAAGGGATATTGCAACAGTTCACTAATCCATTTACTCCACAACAAACGGAGTTAGTGAACGCAAAAATCGAACAATTGAAGAAATGATCAGGTGTTTACTACAAGATAAGGGGTTACCTTTAAATCTGTGGGGAGAAGCTGCAAATACTATTGTGTATCTATTGAACAGGTTGAGTACAAAAGCTTTGACTGATAAGACTCCTTACGAGGCTTGGTTTGGAACAAAACCATCTCTAGAACATTTACGAGTATTTGAGAGTCTTTGATTCATTCATATTCCACGCCAGAAAAGAAAGAAATTGGAGATGAAGGCACAAATTGGAATTTTTCTCGGGTATGGAACTGATACAAAAGGATATAGAGTCCTAAACCTAGAGACTAACAATGTTCAGTTGAGTCGAGATGTGGTAGTCGATGAAATGCGAAGATGGGATTGGGATAAAAATATGGCAGTTTCATACAATGAAACATTTGGATCAGGACTATTTGAAGAAGACTCAATAGCAGAGAATAATGAAAAGTCTCATTCTAACTTAAAAAAACAATCATTGCTTCCAGAAAGCATTGAAAGCGATGAAGAAGATTCTTTAGCAAAGCAAAGAAGCCTCCAAGAAATTTACAGCCAATGCAATCTTACTTCAGAACCTTCAAGCCTTGAAATTGCATTACAAGACAGTGGTGGGAAAGCTGCCATGGAGAATGAGCTCAAAATGATTCAAAAGAATAATACATGGACACTCATACCTATGCCAAAACACAAGAAACCTATAGGAGTAAAATGGGTATATCGTACTAAGTTAAATGCAGATGGCACTATCAACAAGCTTAAAGCTAGATTGGTAGCCAAAGGTTTTGTTCAACTACAAAAAATTGACTATCTTGAGACTTTTGCACCGGTGGCAGGGCTTGATACAATAAAATTAATCATTGCCATCGCTGCAAGTATGGATTGAAATATATCGCATCTAGAGGTAAAATCTGTCTTTTTGAATGGAGAATTACAAGAAGAAATATTTGTGACACAACCACCAGGATTTGTGGTAAAAGAAAAAGATCATGTTTATCTCATTCACAATGCACTTTATGGTTTGAAACAAGCCCCTCGGGTTTGGTACACCAAAATTGATTCATACTTTATTTGAGAAGGTCTTGCTCGAAGTTGCAATGATCCAACTTTATACACTAAACATAAAAATAAGAAAATTGTTCTCATTGTTTCACTCTATGTGGACGGTCTATTAATTACATGGAGTGACAAGTCAGAAGTAAATCAACTGAAAGAAAGTCTAATGAGGCAATTCGAAATATCAGATCTAGGACTTGTCACTTATTTCCTTAGACTACAAATCAAACAAGAAGCAGAATCTATTTCAATCTCCCAAGAGAAGTATGCTCATGATTTGGTAAAAAAATTTGGTTTAATGGATAGCAAGCCAAGTCCGATTCCTATGAGTCCTGATACAAGATCTCTACATGAAGATGTTTCCAATCTAGCAGACATCAAAACATTCAGAAGCATGATTGGAAGCTTACTATATCTTGCAGCTACAAGGCCTGACATAATGTTCGCTGTAAATTATCTTTCTAGATTCATGACAGAACCATACGCGAAACATTTAACAGCAGCAAAGAAGATAATCAAATATGTAAAGGGAACAACTTCCTTTGGACTTAAATACATGAAAAACAAAATTTTTGACTTACAATGATTTGTGGATAGTGACTATGTTGGCGATGTAACCGATAGCAAAAGCACAACAGGGTACTTATTCAAACTGGGATCTTCAGTTTTTTCTTGGAGTACAAAGAAGCAAAACTTTGTTGCTCAGTCAAATGCTGAAGGTGAGTATGTTGCTATAACTTCTGCGGCTAACCATGCCATATGGCTAACAAAGGTGCTTGAAGACTTAGGTTTTTTTGCAACTCATCCAACTTTGATATGCACAGAAAATCAAGCTGCTATTAGAATAGCCTCTAATCCTACAAGTTTTGGACGAACAAAAAATATCAGAGTCAGATATCATGTCATACGAGAATATATCAAAGAAGGAGCCACACAATTACAACACGTTACAACATATGATCAGATTGCAGATATCCTAACAAAACCTCTTTCCCCTAAACGATTCAATCAGGTTTTGGATTCAATCTTATTCGTTCACTTTTTCCGTCGTAATTTCAGCAAGATTTTACAAAATATGATAATGAGGTTTGGTATATTCATAATATGTGTATTATAATTTACATAATTATGAAAATGAGTATAAAATTACCAAAATGAGAACAAAATTTGAGTAGACAATAAATTCATATTGGCTATGGAAAGGAAAATTATGTATATCAAATTATCAAATTATAAATTCATAATTCAGAGTATTGTACAGTGTAAGTACAACGATACTGATAAGGTTATTTTAAATGGGGAAGAACCCTAAATTCAATTACAGGACGAGTAGACGACACCTTATCAAGATTGCCGCCGGCGAATATAACACCGTTGTCATCCTCTCCGGCTAACTCATCTTCGCGAACCGCCCTTTTATTCTCGGCTTTATTTCTGCATTTGCTTTTCGTGATGCGTAACGTATTGTCTTCTCAAATTTCCTCTTCATTTTCTTCTCTTTATACCTTAAAACCCTAGCTTTTCTTTCACTTTGTAACTGTAAAACTTGATTTTTAGATACGGAGAAGGCGTTCGGTACGACACTCAAGTCCATTGACGACGGTGATACCTGAAAGTTCTTGCGATTTGATTACTCAGTTTAAATGAAATTTAGATCGGCGTTGGGATCTATGATGCTTACAGTGATGTTAAAAGATGGATGAGAGATTGTGAAATCAATCGTCGAGAAATCTTGAGAAAACTGGGAATTTGCAGGTGGAGGTTGTAGCAGCGGTGGTGGTGGTTCCATGGAGTTTTTTACAGGAACTATGCACGGCTGCGATGACATCTGGTAGTAATCAACTTCGAAATCAAGAAAATTTTCTGGTGTTTCAGAGTCAAGTAACATGAGCTCCATCGGCGTCGGAGCGTGAAACGGACTCTCCCCTCTAAAGTCGCCGACTTCTGACTTCATCTCCATCTTCCCCATCGTATCATAAAACGGAGTAACAGAGACACGTTCATGGCGGCTAGCTAGAGAGTTCGCCGAGTGGATTTCACCATCGCAGGCGGCACACAGAGCAGCCGCGTCTGCTTTACAGGTGAAGACGGCGGGAGCTTGTTCACAAACTTCACAAATCCAAACCCTTTCGTGTAATAATTTGTTGTTGTCGTCGTCTTCGTGTAGTTTAGAATCGCAGCAGATGCATAAAAAAACTGAATCGGAAATACAGTATAGAGTTGCCGGTGTAGAGTTACAGTAACCGCAGAGCTTTCTCGTTGGATTACTACCGTCGGCGAAGAATCTCGATCTCCGGGCACCTCCGCCGTCGATTTTGAAGATTCCCATCTCGAAATCTCAATACTGTTCAATTATTTGCTGTGACAACGCAGGAAAATCAGGCAAATATGAAGATCTCTCTTTCCATTCAGACAGCTAAAGAAGCAAAGACAACAGTTACTCTAATGGAGCCAACACGTGAGGACTTGGGTTTACCATGAAAAATTATGTCAATTCTTTTTTTTTTATGAGAAAAAGTAGATTTAGCTCCTAAATTTTATATTTTGAAAAATTTAGTTTATATTTAGTTTTTAAATATTTAGGTTTTGACAATTTTCACTCTCCAAATTTACAACCTTTGTAAAATGAGATACTTACACTAATGAAATTGATCCTCGAATTTTTTATTTTGGCATATGATCACAAATCTCAATTGCTAAAATTTAAAAAACTGGGAAGCAGTTATGCAATAAAAACTAAAATTTGAAGATTGATTTTCCCAAACCATATAAAATATGAAGATATGTTTATCATTTTGCTACTTTACGAATCAGATTTGTTAAAATTATAAATTTTGGAGAGTAATAAAGTTTCGCCAATTTTTATTTGAATAAAATCATTTTTTTTATTTTTAAATTGTATTAACACTTATAAATATAGGAGAATCTAGTCCCTCATTTCCATCTATTAACTTTAAAATTAGGCAATTTAGCTAAGTTAGATATAAATTTAGAAGAGTAATCAATTTCGTTAATATCCAACTTATTACATAATCTAGTGTTAATATATTTGAAACATTAGTATCACAAGAGAAATTCTAAGGAGTGATATAAGTTATAAAAACTAGACACTTTACTGGGCTCTTTGATGTCCAGTGTTGTCAGGTACAAAAAATAATTATAATTATAATTATAATTATACCATCTATTTATTAATTATATTGATGTTATAAAAAGGATATTAAATATACAATAGATAAAAAGTAAGTTTGGATATTGAAAAATAATAAGTACATTAAATTATTTATTTTATTCTGACATTTGTGTTGTGGATAAGTATGGGTATGTGACTTCAAAGTTGAAAGTGACATTGGCTCTGTCAGTTAATCAGTTTAAGTAGATTTGGTTCAGAATTTACTGCTCTTCATATCAATTTGAATTATTAATTAGTACTAATATTATATATATTAATAATTCATTTGATTTATTTTTTTAATAAAATTGATTCAGGAATTCCCAGATCTTTATTTAAATTTGATTAAAATATATTATACTGGAGATCAAATGAACTCACTCCATTATTTCAAAATTAGTAGATTAATCATTTTTATAGTTAAAAGGATTAAATAAGTATTTTAGTTTTTACCATAATAATACAATAACAATTAATAATGAAAAAAATATATGTACAGCATTAAAATAATTAAAAATATATATTTATAGTCTATAGAACATGTTGTATTTGACATTATCATATAATAAATTTATTTATATTAATATCACGTGTTCAAAAATGACATGCGAATTATCAATATGCGATGGGTTCGGTGGGACATATACGGGTACACATTTAATTTCTTTATTATTTGATGTGTAATTATTATTGTTTTTTAATATTTAATAAAAAAATTCCTCAATTATAAAATTTGAATTTACCTAGTCAGATTAGGTATAGTAACTGGAGATAAATATTTTATTTAATTATTTTTACCAATATTGAATATTTGACGAAACGAAATAATTATAAAATTTGCAAATCAATATTATTTTGAGAAAATAGAATAATTATTAATAATCTAGTTGTTTTGAATTTGTGACGAATACTGAGATGATTTAATTCGATTTATAAAAATAATAATTATTATTATAACAAATAGTAAATTATTATTTGTAATCATATTATTACCTATCAAATTGTCAATAATTATTGTAATTTATATTTTTTTTGCATTTCAACGATTTATTTGAGTAGACCAAAACATGGATCGGATCCACGATTCACGTTTCAAACGGATCTACCCGGTTCCTCATTTTGCCTTTAATATCGTCACACGATACGTAAGCAACTTATAGTTGAAATGACATAATAGCCCTTTTATCTAGTCAGCTGAGTCTGGCTTGATGGTGACACTTCACTTCACTGTAAGAAATGGGCCCGAAGAGGACATTTTGGGTAAATAATATGAATAATTTGGGCCCACAATGCATTGATTTGCTTCGGAGTTCAGAAATACCCGATTCGAGATCATCAATACCATATCTAGACTCTAGTTAAGAATAATTTCTTACGTGATTCTAAATTAAAATAATACGTGTATATAAATATTTATTATTATGGGGGATCGCAAAAATAATCTAAAGAATTTGTAATATTTACCAAATATTACAAATTCAAATATTTAGATCAAATACATTTGAGAATTTGACAAAATAATCCAAATATAATTTCAAAAAAATTTGATTATAAATCTCATAAACTTCTTCAATTAGAACGTTAAGTTTGATAAATTAGAAAATTGCAACATATAAAAATTGAAAAATTATATTTTTCAGATATGTTAGTTCTCATGCTTTTAATGAGATTATTCTATTTCCTCAATTTTAATTGAAAAATTGCAAATTTGAGATGTATTTTTATGTGATTGTAATTTTATTGGAAGCAATAGGTAAGAACTTGCTTCATGATAAATCACACAAATATGATTGTAACCTTCCGTATCAAATAATACATTGAGATTATATTTAACGGTATATTGGTGATATATCAAAATTTATTAATGGACGATGAGTAAATTTGGTCATAGTAGTTTTTTATTTTGACAATTTTGGTAATTTTACTTTGATAATTATGATAAATTAAGTCTCTTAACTTTATGTGTAGTAAAATTAGTCATAATACTTTTCCATATTTAGCAAATTTGGTCTCAATGTTGTATGTATGTGGCAAATGAAGTCATTCAATTTTGTTAATGAGTGACACCAAAAAGGAAACGAAAAGACGAAGACAAAACGATGAGGACCTTCGGTTGAGCAGTGGTGACCAAAGAGAAGCAAAGATGAATTTGCGTAACTTCGGTGGAGCAGTGGCAACGGCGAAGATGAGAAAAAGAAAATATGAGACTGCCATGGAAAAGAAAAAATAGGAGCCAACGATTGAAAATTATGGCATTAGGGTTTCGAAGGACCCATTTTGCCAATTTATCAAAATTACGGGGACCAGTTTTGCCAATGCGTGTAAACTACTGGGATATGTTTTGTTCAATTTGATTTAGATAACTAAATATGAATTTTGAGGATCAATTTTGTCAAATGTCAAAAAATACGAGGATTGAAAGCACCATATATAAACTTTAAAGACTAAATTTGTCAGAACCATTAAACTAATCAATGATGCCATTTTCTCTTTATTAATTATTTATTTATAATATGTTATTTCAAAATATATATTTTGAAGTAATTTTCAATCAATCCAATCAGGCTTTTGGAATATGTCTAAACCACTTCAATGAATCATTTAAGTTAATATGACTATTTACTAGTATTGCATAATATAGATAATTAATATAATGCTAAATTGGATTAGTAAAATTTGACCAAATACTAATACAAAATACAATATTGATTTCCACGCATTTTTCAAAAAATATGAAGATAATAATTATAAAATATAAAATATGACAAAATAATTGAATTAAATTAATAATTAAGATTTAGTTTTTAGAGAGACGACTTAGCTTTTTAATATGCAGAGACATAATATTCACGTGAAAAGCTTTAAAGAAATGATGTGAAAACCATTGTGACAAAAGGTGAATCTCTCGACCAACTTTTCACTTATAAAGACAAATGTTGTCGTTTACATGAAGCTGTTAAGGGCAATGATAGTAATTCTTACAATATGTGTGTAAGACTTCATCAAATCTTTAAGGTCAATGACATTATAATTACGTTATCTCCACAACTCGTTATTTACCTTGAGATATCTCGTAGAGTTTTCGGATGAATTTTCCTCTCCTAATCCTTTCTAAAGCTCACTCTTGGGAGAATTTTACAATACAAGAATATGTTTATTTCTACACAAATATCTTCTATTAATAAAGATTAGAAATAAACCAAAAGTCACACAATTCATGGTTCTATTTAATTATTGAAATCCAAAGGTCATAGAAATTAATACAATTTATATATCAACATATCTATGTCTCAATAGTTGATGTGTGCACTACTAGTCTATATTCATTATAGTGAGACAAGTTCTTAATGAATAGAACTTGTACATATTAAAGGTAGAAGAAAAGACCCCATCATGATCTTTGTAACATAAGTTTCATGGTCTATCAACATGAATTAAATCTGAATATATAATATTATATGGATCACATAATGACATAAACTAACAAAGTGACTTTCTTCAAATCTTCCCTCGGCATTCAAATGATTGGGAGGGCAAGATCGTCATTTTATGAGTGTGTCTTTCCTTATATGAGTCACGCGTCTTCTCATTAGCAGTTTGCAAACAATCATTGAAAATAAGGATGCTCTTCTCCTCTAATGAGGTCTTAAGGATTGTCATGTCCCTAATCTTCGCTCGGTAGAGGTTGTCTTGTCTCTCCTGATATCGTGACCATACGAGCATTAGAAATGTACATTGTCCCCTAGAGGGACATGATCTACTCACAATATTTGTTACTCAGCTTCCCTACCCATTCTGGTCTATTTCGGACAAAATAATTGTGTCCGACATAGAAATTTTGATCCGTAAAATATTTTTAATTTTTCTAGTTAAATATAATAAAAAAATATTCTAAATAACTAATGTGTGTTTTAATTGAAGTATATTTAAATATTTCGATATTATTTTTTACATTAATTAATTTATAATTTAACGATTAGCCATTACTTAATGGTTAATCATTAATTAATGGGATGAGTAACGGAAGCGTGAAAAATAATGGTTATTGGTGAACCACTTCATATTCGACAATTATTAATAGGGGTCCACTTCACATGTAGTGTTTATTTAAGAATTGTGATTTCTATATGATTAATTATTATAATCTTCCCAACTTTCTTATACTATCAATAAATGTTCTAACTTTCCACACAAACGCTTGCAAACAAGAATATGATGACATTATTGTATGATGAAAAATAATTCTCTTATAAGATTATTGCATGCAAACAAATCAAATTGAACGAATATGAAGGATTTAGTTATGTTCAAGTTCGAACACTCAAGATATCGACTATTCGAGTTTTTGTTAGATTGAGGTAATGGTTTCACTAGACTTCGACTTTATTTTCGAATTGGTGATCTGACCAAGTATATCGTTTTTTAAAAAAATTGTTCGTACTACTATTGGCTTTTCAAAAGTATACCAAAATCGGTATATTTTGTGCAAATAAAGTAATATATATATCATCATAACATTATTTACTCATGAACTCTCACCCCAATCTAAAAAGTTTAAAGGTTAGATGTTCAATTAGTTATGAATTTGAGCTTGCCTCTATTGGAAACAATGGAGTTTCAACTTGAGTTTTGAACAAATCAACTCGAGTGACATGTAAACCATCTCGGCTCATTTTGAACCGTATAATCAAGAAAATGATAAAATGAAAAAAATTACGGCATCACAAATCATATTGGGTTTGTTTGATCCCCTAATTAGAATAGCGGTGAAGTGTGATAAGATTTTCAAATCGTGATTTTTTTAATACATACAAATCAAACAAAAGCAAAGTTACGGTATGTTAATCGCTTAAATATCAGGATTTCATAACTACTATTAAAACTAGTTGTGACATAATCACGATTTAAGAAAAAACTAATTTACCATTATTTATAATAATTATATAATTAAGTTTATTATTTTTATATATAAATATATATTAATATTTATACATACGATAATTTTGTCAAATGTATTTAAAAATTTACGTTTATTATATATCACGAGAACTCAACATATCTCATTGCATATTATCACACTTCAATTTAAAAAAAATGAAGCAAACAAACTTATTTTCTATGTGTAAATAAAAATAATATTACGAGAATTAAATTGTTTTCTCTAATTAAAAATCAAACAAATTCATAACCCCAATTCTGAATGCACAATTCTATTATTTTTCACATCACTCAAACACACTTCAAATTCACCTCAAAAACATCCCAAATTAACATTTAATCCATCAATCTCTTTGTTACCCTCAATCCCACTTCTTTGAATTTCATAACTAATTGTTCAATTTCACCTTCAGAAAACCATTGATTCATCTGCTTATTTTGCAGGTGCAGCTGAACTTCCATTCACTAAGCTGTAACTTGCGTTTCCTTATATCGTCGTTTGTCTCCGGACACCGAGCAACTTTTTCTTCAATCTAGTTTTCCAGTAGTTCTTTATATCATTATCTGTTCTTACAGGAAGTTGAGCTGCGATTATCGACAACCTCCATTTTCTTAACATTACCTTTCGATATCGTACGATACCGATTTTGTCGAGATCATGAACACAAAAATGATACCAATGCAAAACTTTTTCAATCCTTAAGGTCAATGATTTTAGAACTGCATAATCTTCACAATCCATATTTACCTTAAGATATTTCTTAGTGTTTCGATTGAATTTTTTTCCTAATCATTTCTAAGACTCATTCTTGAGAGAACATAAAAAGACAATGACATGTTTATTCCAATAGAAATATCTTATATTTATAGGGATTTGAAATAACTCAAGAGTCGCATCATTAATGACAATTTATAGTTTCATTATTTTATTTAGTAAATGAATAGCTTGTCATAGAACTTAATACAATTTATGTATCACTCTGTTTATGAAACTTGTACATATGAAAGGACGAAGAATATATCACAATTTGATGGTTTTAATAATATAAGTTTCATGGTTCATCAATGTAAAATAATAAACTTTAATATATAATATTATATGAATAACAATAATGATATAAAGTATAAATTAACAACCAGAAATATAAGTTATAAATGATGTCTTGGGAAAATTCTCACATCTAGAGAAGAAAAGAATTACCGTTATCCGGAGTCGGATAGCATTAATGTGATAAGAATCAAAACGTAAATGAAGAAAAGTAGAAGACATAAGATTTAGTGTGGAAACCCAAAACCGGGAAAACCACGTGACCGATGAATCTCGATCGTGAATTCACTATCACAAGAAGAATATTGAACAATATGTTATGCTATTGATTGATTGATACAATTGTGTTCATTAGACTCACTATTTATAGAGTATAGACTATGATCTAATCTAGGAAATATTCTACAATATTCTATTTCCATATCTTTGATCGTATCTTCTATATATCTAGTCAACAAGATATATTTGCATATATTCTTCTATATATATCACCAGCATAATATATCTTCATATTTTATTCGATATATATATAACCAACAAGATATATTTCAATATCTTTTTCCATATATGCAATCAACAAAATATATATCAATATCTTTTTCCATATATTTAATAGGTCAATTAAGGAAAGATATTTTTCATTCAATACTATTGAATCTCGATCAAAGTCTAATCCGACCACTATCAAATAGATTCATCACAATCGTCCAATCAGTATCTATGATCGGTTGACAGGACCTATCTAGCCAATCAAAATCACCGCTTCATGTTAGGTTTCCCCGGTCGATAGTACCCGCTATCGAGCCATTTGACTATCACCCGAGACCTTCATTCCTAACATGATGATGTCTTATTTCTCAATAAAACCACCATGTTTGATATTAGGTCTTAGATAATTAAGCCATCCAAGTCTACAACTCTTACCACATCTCTTCAACCCTGCAAAAATTCGAATGAATTTTCGATATGGGATAATAATCATAGAATTAAAGTATGCCTATTTTAGCCGGAAGGGTGATCCAGTTACCACTGAATAACATATTTATTGATATAACTCAATGTTTTCATACAGGACAATATACCACCGGTAGGTCAAATTTCGCTCAATACCGGTATTTACCAAAAGTATGTCTATTTTATCAATGTTGTCATAAAGATAAAAAACTTGCGGGCATTAAGGATACCCAAACATTTAGTGAGTTCATAAGTTCCTTGCAATCTTCAGAAAAAAGGATGGCAATCCGACCCCCTGAAATTGATGAACTTGTCTCCAAGAATGAAGTAGCATTAGCAAATCAAGAAGTGTTCGAAGCTGCTGCCATCACTATGAACAAAAATAAAATCATGGCTGGACAATCCACAGGACAAACAAAAGGCCAAAGTTCTGGATGTTAGAAAGATAAACATGAAGGAAGTGGAGTATGTCTCCATTGTGCAAAATCCAATTATAAAGCAGAAGCTTGCTGGTGGAGACCAGATGTCATGTGTTCCTACTGCTCCAAACTCGGACATGTTGAACGAGTTTGTCCTACCAAGAAGACAACATCGGAACAAGCAAATGCTGCTGAATTTTAGTTTTTTGATGATATGGCAGACTTGGAAATCAGCCTTTTGACGTGTTTTGAAGTACACTCCGGCTGGATACTGGATAGCGGATGCTCACGACACATGTGTAAGGATAAAGACCTATTTAGTTGCATCAGTCCTACTATCAGAAAGCCAGTACAATCACCCACTGGTCATTTGGCTTTCGTGGAAGGAATTGACTCTGTGTACTTAAAAGGAAATCAAGAACCAATTCAGATCAACGATGTGTTTTATGTTCCCACATTGATGCAAAATTTACTAAGTATGGGACAACTCCTAAGGGAGAATTTCAAGCTGTCATTTGATGGTTTAAAATGCATAATCGAGAGTCCCACATCAAGGATGTACATTATTTCTGAATTGTTGGATAATAATCTGTTTACTTTAACCCTGCAAAAATTGAAACAAATTGTAGCATGACTGAAGAAACTCAAGTGTGACAGAAGATTTGGGCATTATGGAGTAAAGAATCCGATAGTGCTTCAAAAGAATGGTATGGTACTTGACTTTCCCGATTTTCATATGTTAAATTCTACATGCAGAGTGTGCTTAAAAGGAAAACAAACAAGATTACCATTTCCCATTAGTACTCATCGTGCCTTGAATAAGCTAGATCTAGTCCACACAGATTTATGTGGCCCATTCAAGGAACAATTATGGAGTGAGAACAAATATTTCATCATCTTTATTGATGACTTCAACAGATACTGCTGGATTTATTTTATGAAGTGCAAGTCAGAGACTTTTGAGATTTTTAAGTCATTTAAAAAACTAGCAAAATTATAATCAGATAGAAAAATCAAGAAACTAAGGTATGATAATGGGGGAGAGTTTGTTTCCAACGCTCTAAATATATTATGCAAAGCGAATGAATTATACATCAATACACCACTCCATATACACCCGAACAAAATGGAGTTAGTGAAAGAAAGAATAGAACCATAGTTGAAATGATCAGGTGTTTAATATTTGAGAAAAATCTTCCTAATGAATGCTGGGCAGAAACAACATCTACCGTTGTCTATCTATTAAATGCATTACCTTCAAGAACTTTAAGTGGAAAAACCGCCTATGAGTTATGAAATAACACAAAACTATCGGTTAAACATCTCAGGGTTTTTGGAAGCATTTGTCATGTACAAATACCTGAGGAAAAAATGACAAAACTAGATGAGAAAAATAGAATTTGGGTCTTTGTGGGGTACAATAATGAAGTTAAGAGATATCGGATTATGTTTCATGAAACAAAAATGATATGTATAAGCAGAGATGTTATTTTTGAAGAAGACAAGGAATGGGATTGGAAAATTCATAAAGTTAAAAATTATATTTCCTCATGCACATGTGATGAACAGGTGAAAGTTCCTAAAGATACACGAGAGGATTCTAGAAGAGTTTTTATTGAAGATCTACCATCACCAAGAAACAATCAAACTCAATCTGCTCATCAAGAAATTGGAATACAACTTGTAAGTACCACTAGTGATTTGTCAGTGGACAATGAAAGCGAAGAATTTGAAAATCATGAGATTGAAAATGATGCAATAATAGACCATATACTTCCACAAGCCGCTGAACAGGAATCTGACTCAAGATATGACTCAGTAGATTATGAAGAACCTCATCCTATAGATTATGTTTCATCTTCAGAAGGTAATAGACCACAAAAAATGGTGAAATTGATTGAATTATATGCACGGACTAAGCCCATCCAAGATTTTATTGTTGATGCGTGTTTTGATTTGACTGATCCAAAATCTTATTTAGAGGCTTCACAGTATGAAGCATGGATGAAAGTTATGAGAGATGAACTGCACTCTATAAAAAAATGACACATGGAAACTAGTTGATAGGCCTCATGGAAAGAATATAGTTGGTGTCAAGTGGATTTACAAGACGAAGAAAAATCCAGATGAGACAATTTCAAAACTGAAAGCTAGATTGGTGGCCAAATGATATTCTTAAGTGAAAGGAGTAAACTACAATGATGTTTTCGCACCTGTTGCTAGGCTTGACTCTATAAAATTGATCATATTAGTTTCTGCAAATCTTAGATGGAAGGTACATCATATGGACGTTAAAACCGCTTTCCTTCATGGTATTCTAGAGGATGATACTTATGTCGATCAACCAGATGGATTCCTTAAACCTGGTAATGAAGCAAAAGTGTACAGACTTAAGAAGGCGTTGTATGGTCTAAAACAAGCATCGAAGGCTTGGAATGAAAAAATATATGCAACTTTGATTAACCTGGGGTTTAAATAGTCAGCAACGGACCATTCAATATATATTAAACACTATGAAGGTAACCATACTCTTATTGTCTCACTTTATGTCAATGATTTACTTATTACTGGCAGTCATGATGCTCTTATAAGTGAGTTTAAAATGAACATGTCTGATTCATTTGAAATGTCGGATCTTGGAGAAATGTCTTATTTTTTGGGGATGGAAATCAAACAATAGAGTGGAGTTGGAATTATTACCTCTCAAAAGAAATATTGTTCTGATATTCTAGCGAAATTTGGTATGACTAATGTGAATTCTGTTAGAAATCCAGTGGAACCCAAAGTAAATGTAATTGCATGCCAAGATGAAGAAGAAATGGACCCAAGTCTCTATAGAGCACTGATTGGCAGCCTCATCTACTTATCAAACACAAGATCGGATATCAATTTTATTGTGAATATGCTGTCTCGTTATATGCAGAAACCAAGGATTTCTCATTGACAGATGGCAAAGAGAGTCTTAAGATATATTAGAGGTACAATTGAATATAGTTTATTTTTGCCTCATTCAGGGAACCATAACTCGTTGGAATTATCAGCATACTCAGATACTGATTACGCAAATTCTGAAGATGCCAAAAGCACGTCTGGATTCATCTTCTACCTGAATCAGTGTCCATTCTCTTGGTGCACAAAAAAACAAGAAGTTGTAGCACAATCTACAACGGAATAAGAATACATATCAGTGGCATATGCTTCTAATCATTCAGCATGGCTCACACAAGTACTAGCAGACCTAGGATTCATTCAGAACCATCCTACCATTTTATCTATAGACAACCAAGCTGTCATTGTCATAGGAAAGAATCATGCTCACTTCGGTAAATCAAAGCATATTAAAGTTAAATATCATACTCTAAGGGAAGCTGTGAAAGAAGGTCAGATCAAACTAATCCATGTTTGTTCAAAGAATCAACTTGCTGATATCATTACAAAAGGATAATTCTAACTCTGTTGTCAGGGGGAGTATTGGAGTAAAGACAATAGAGTCTGGACAAGAAGAAAAATGAAAATTGCTTTAAATTAAATAAATGTTCACAATCGTGTTTAAGCCTTTGTCATTGTATGTGTTAAATTATCCTATTTTTTGTAAAAAGTACAATTGAAGCTAATCAAGGTTTTTTTATGCATCTTCATCGTTTTTCTCTGATTCCTCCGCCTTCAACAACATATGTTCGCCGTATGCATTGAATATTCTCAGCAACTCAAATCAATACAAATGTCTAGATTTAAAAAGTATACTGTAAAGTTAATGGTTTTTGTATGTTTTAATTGAGATTGTTTTGTGTTTGTCACTTTGTTGGTTGAGATTCTACTTTCCATCGACACTACAACTTTTCTTATATTATCATTGTTTTTTAAGGTTCCATTTGAAATAGATAAAATTTGGTTTGAATTCTAAACTAAAAAAATTGGGCAATCTCGAATTAATTAAAAACAATGTATATACAACAAATTAAATATTATAATATATTCTAAAAATCTAACAATTTCTCTTGCATCAGTGGTTCTAATGGCTGGTTCTTTTGCCAAAATTGGTGGGTTTGCGGGTTTAATATTTAGGTAATATTCATTCTAATTGAGTTTTTGTTGATTATTTTTAATTTATTATTTAGAAAATGCAAAGTCAGAATTAATAATTTTAAAATTCCAAAACTTTTAAGGAATATATTTATATTCGTATGAGTATTTATTATAGTTTTTATAATGAATATTAATTTTAAGTTAAAATACACTTTAAATGTTTTGTATTTCAATTATAAGAAAATAATGTTGAGCTTTTTAATATATTAAAAACAATATAACTTATGATTTTTTTAAATAGTCTTAACGAAATTTCCCTCAATATTATTTATTTGAAATTTTATTTTTTGATTCTAATCCAAAATTATAACACATTTGGATTAATGGTGAACTTGCAAAAGTTGGTTCTTGAGTTTCATTTGGTCACTTTATCTTTGTACAAATTTAATCATATTATAATAACAAAACGCAGCCTTATTACATCATTCGGACAACCCACCGCCGAGCTGTCAAATTTCGATTGTGGAATTCGAATTCAATTGGAGGTCGATATCAATTTCCTTGCAACTTTTGCTTCGTTGCATTTTTTGGCAAAAGAAGAGTGGGATCCAAGAATTCTTTTGTTTTTTTTCCGGCAAAGAGGCATTACAGGAAGCGGTTCCGTGTAGAAAGTTGGCTTCTTTATTATCCCTTTGCCTTTTTCTGGAAATATATTCATCGAAGTTATTGGGTCTGTAGAGAGGGGAAGATGCTGGTTGCAAATAGTTTTGATCTATGGCAGAAAGATCCTTTCTTTTCAGCAGCTGAGGAGGTTCAGCAATCTGCCGACCTGTAAGTTTGTTTTTTCTCTTGATGCTTATCTGGGTAGTGTTCATTCTCTTGAATTCCGAAAAATTAGTTCATTTAGTCCCTTATTTTTTGTTCTTTTCATTCTGTGGTTTTTATTAGCTCTAAATCTGGTTTCTATTCTGGATTTTTGTCTTGAATTAATGATGGCTAGATGTTCTTCTTGCTGAATTAAAGCTCAAAGATTACGTTTTGAACTGATTTGTGTGTTAGAATGGAGTCGGCGTACCGGGTGTGGTCGAGGGCACGAAACGAAGGATCAGTGCCTGAGAATTTAGAGCAATTGTCTGGAGAATTTCAAATAGCTTTAGGCACTGCAAAATGGCAGGTTAATTACTTTCATTTCTGTATTATTTGTAATTCTTGGTGTTAATCTTTTTCTGCCTCTAGTTAGAGGAGTTTGAGAAAACTGTATTTCTCAGCTACAAAAGCCACCGGAATGATGTTACAATCAGGCGACATAAAGACTTTATTTCTGCTATGGGGCATCAAATTTCTCACGTTGAGAGTAAATTGATCGATCACTTCGTCGAAGAGAAGAAACCGTTTAGATGGGTGAATTTGGACAAAGATGAACGCGATGAATTAGCTCATTTTATCTCCGGTGTTTCTTCGAATCCACGAGGTGAAAACATGATTTCTCAGACAGTAGTAACCGTTTGTCCTGATCAAGAAACAAATCTAGAAGAAGTTCCTTCAAGCAGTGAAGGTAAAAATTGTTTAACAGATCGAGTTGAAAGCCGATCCTCTGATCAGATTATTCATAGCACAAACAGAACAAGAGGCTCGTATTATGAAGATATGCTTGAGATTGTTATAGATCGGAATGAGAGGCTTACGGATTCATCAACAGATGAAGCCACACCAAAAGACAAGGCTTCTAAGAATAGATCTCGTCTTTCTAGAATCGACGAGGATTCAAATAACTACATGTACCTCAGTTGGATGAATCCGGTTAGACTATCATTACTTCACTATATTTAACTTGAACTTATGATTTGTTCCTTTTCAGTGCTTGGGAATTCATCAAGTTTATCATCGTCTAGTTTCTCCGGTTAAAGCGGTGAAATCTATACGTAATATACTCATTCTAATGTTGACGATTTTATTAGTCGGTAAGCTCGTTAATTGCTAGCCACTTTTATACTACACAAGCTCAACGTTTTCATTCTTGTTTTTGCAGTGCCTTTTTTGATGTACTAAGCTTGAAAAGGTCAGAATACAGTGAATTTCAAGTGAAGAAGGACATCAAGTTCTCAAGGATATATTTTTTCGATAATGTATCGAGTCACAGTCTCTGCACAGAATGATTCAAAAGTATGATATTTGATTCAATATAAACTTTACACAGAGATGCATGAAAGATTACTTACAGTCATAACAGTATGCCCTATAAATAACATCAATGGGGCTTGACTTCATTGTTTTGTTTTACAGCAATTTGCTGTTTTGGTCCCTGAGTAGCACTTGGAGAGGTATCTTTCAGGGAGAAATGTCTGTAATTTGGCGCACTGCATAGATTTGTGGAATGTGTTACCTCAAAACTGCATCTTGCTCAAAGAATGGTTTTTTTTCTACTTCAACATGAGACAGAGCCATTGTAGCGTATTAATCCTGCAGAAGTATTTGGATTTGAAACTCCAAAAAGACCATCTCTTCTGATCTGAAACTCCATGGAAGAATTTGCCAAATGGGGTGCAAAACTAACCCCAATGAACCTCCTTGTCTTTACACTTTCTGCTTCTCCCTGTACGATTCTCTCATCTTCTCTCCACATGAACAATCTTGTGTTCACACAATTCGCCCATGATAACCCCAAAGCTGCAGAGACCCTCCTTCCAGATGAGATAAAAGACATAGAATTCCCAATAATTGAATTTGAAGACTCAATTACATCTCCCACTTGGTTTGTTATCACAATAGGTAGCTGAAATTTGTGCCCAATAGATCTTAATTTTGATGAAATCTTGAAGAAAATACATGATCTTCGCTTCATTTCAAGTGGAGTATTCTCAAATTCACCTCGGAACAACGCTGCAATTGAATCGATAACTATAATCTTGATATTCAACTTGGGTACCATTACATCTAAGCGAGGCAGAACGTCGAGCAGGTCATCTGCTGAATGGAGTGGCTCAACAAACACATTGTCCAATGGGTCGTGAGGTATCCGCTGTATGTAAACAAGAGCGAGCTGAGATAGACGTCGAATAGGGAAGGGGAATTCGGAATGCAAGTAAAGAGATGCACCCCCTAATCCGCCGTGAGAACACGGTAACTGCGCGGTGAGAAGGAGCTGGAGCGAAAGTTGGGTTTTCCCAGTTCCGCTCTCTGCAACAATTTCTGTGATTGAATCACAAGGTATTCCGCCGCGGAGAAGACGGTCTAGGGTACGGCAACCGAGCGTCAGCTTTTCCGATTTTGCTGCGCGCGGTCGGAGGAAGGCTTCATGGCTCATATCTCTACTTCGCTTCAAAACTCCAAATCCATGGCGCCATTTACAGATTGAAAACTCTCAATTTAGCCCCCTGAATTTATGAAAATATTACAAATCGACCTCAACTCTTAGAAAATATGAAATAACCTCAACCGATAGAAATGGCGGCAATGAAAATTGAATTTGGCGCCAAATCATTGTATAACTTCTTGATTGTATTGTATTCTCTTCCCAGCTGCGATCTGAGAGGGAAAAATGATGTATGAGAGCAGCCAATTAGATGGGGCAGGGAGTGGGTTCGTTTCTTCACAGTCATCGGATTCTTCACGAGCATCGGCGAAGGTAATAATCTCACGCTTTTAGATGGATTTGCGGTTGATTTCTCGGTGAGAATTCATCAATGGCGCTTTTTCTCATCGTTAAGTGTTTTTTGGATTTTATTTCAGAGTCGCGATAACCAGCCGATGTTTCCTGTGACAGTGAAGCAAATTGCTGAAGCAAGTCCTTCATCAGATGATAAGACCAATTTTGTCATCGATGGCGTCGAAGTAAACAATGTGAGTTTACTGTCTGTCACTTTTTCTGTTCTTTGGCTTGCTAACATGAGATTTTCTTCGCTGATAAATAACTCTGCTCATTATCGAGCTCAATTTCGTTTTACGTTTGCTTTATTCTCTTTAAGGTGAAACTGGTTGGAATTGTACACAACAAAACCCAACGAGTTACAGACGTTTCCTTTGTCATTGATGATTTCACAGGAAGAATTGACTGTCATAGATGGTGATTAATCTTCTTTTTTGTTATTTTCTTTCCATCAGAGTTCAAATCAATACTCCATTGAAGAGTCAGGATTTTATTCTAGAATTTGAGATTTATTCTTATGTGAGCTTAATAAGGTATGCGTTTTCTAGGGTGAATGATTCACAAGACACAATCGAAGCAGAAAGCTTAGTGTAATGTTTTTCTAGCTCTTCTTTAGTGTTATTTTTATCATTGAGCTGCTTTGTTCATGAGTCTGTGATGAAACAGGGATGGTGCATATCTTCGTGTTCATGGACACTTGAAAAGTTTCCAAGGAAAAAAACAAGTTACTGTATATTGCATCAGGTAATTGCAGCACAATTTCTTAGTACATTATCATCCAAGTTCCAAACATTCAAGATAAACAAAATGATATGAAGAACAAGTCATTGTAAGGGAAAGAGGGCTTTATCCCATAAAGAAATCATATTTTCCACTCAATTATTCTGAATTCAATGCTGCTTTTATTCATCAAGGGCTTTAAACAATTTCAATGAAATTGCCAATCACTTCATTGAATGCATGCATGCTCACCTCACCAGTTCTAAAATGCAGGTACTTTTTATCTTCAACACTATACATGATACCATGTTTTGTATCTGTTTCTAATATGTAATCCCACGTTCAAATACAGGGTACCGATCTTGCTCCGGCTTCTATGACTTCAACTATCAGCAATCTAAGTAGTAATCAACCCGTAGCTTCAACTCAAGTTCGTCTTAAACTAATATCCATCCTTCTACAGTTAACCACACTAACATTTTCACTCAAACAACTTTTTTTCTTTGATTTTTTTCAGTCATCGCAGGACTATAACCTTGACGGAATCGGATCTACTGATAAGATGGTTCTTGACTATCTGCAATTGCCTTCCTCCATGTAAGTTCATTTTTGCAATTAACAAGTCACTTTCACAGTAGATATAGAATTGTTATAGATATCTCTGCGTATCAGTTCCCAGGAAAAGGGTGTTCACAGAGATGAAATTGCACAGAAACTAAAAATCAGCAAGCAAAAGATACTGTAAACTTTTCCCCTTCACTTTTGCATCATTTATACGCTAAAATATCCAAACTTTGCAACTTGATGATCTGAAACAGGGAAGTTATGGAGTCTCTTGAATCAGAAGGTCTGGTTTATTCTACAATCGATGAATTTCACTACAAATCTACCTCTTCCTGAGCGAACAAACAGTAAGTATTATTCCAGCTTATTTTTCATTACATTATGCGATTGTCTGAACTCTTACAATGCTAAGTTTAACAATTAAATTATTGTCAAGTATGTGATCATTTACTTGTTAATGGACTGGGAGGTTCTTGGTTTCGACCTGCCTAAACTCCGTTTTTTGCTCATTAAGTTTGTCAATAAGTCGTTTTGGTATAACTTATCATTTAACAGTAGAAAATGCTTTGAATTTGAACTAGCTATACTTGTGGAATGAGTAATACAAAAAACTTTTTATAGTGAAGTATAATATAGTCAAAGGTTTCCATGTTTTTTAATTATTGAGATATCCAATCCATTTTAATTAAATAAACGAATTATTTTAAAAATGAAATCTATAATATTTTCTTAGTTCAGACCTAGCTACATTAGAGTTTAAAATGAATATTTATTTCATATTTTCATAATATACGGCATGATACTTCAATTCTCTGTGTATACCTTTGTCATATAGAGTTGGACTTACGGATTTGTTTTGATGCATCACACTTCATACAAAATAATTTCATTTTGATTTCACTATTTAATACAATTTGTTTCTTATTAGAGAAGTGGTTTATGTGATCTCAAGGTGTATATTTTTTGGGAGGAGGTGGAATAGAACATGTCATTTGTTTTTTATGAGGCTAAATGTTGTTATTGAATAAATTCGAAAAATATGCAACATTTACAAAACGTGCATTTATCTATTACATATTTATTTAATATTATTTTAATTAAAAATTCAAACCTTAGTCGAAAATCCGATTTTTAAAATCTTAACGTATTGAATTGGTATGATGAGTTGGTGTAGCATAGCTTTTATATCTTATTGGAGTTATTAAAACAATTTATTGTATATATCTCATATTTTAGGTAACATATCTTGTAATTTAATAAGTAAAATATATTTTTAAACCTAAAACACTATAATTTATTAATTATATTGAAATAACGTGTACAATTTATTTAAAAATATTAATTGTAATTTAAATAATAAAGTGTAATAATATTAATCGGTTAAATATAGATAAGAACATTAAATTATTATACACACACTTTAAAATTAAAATTAAAATTAAAATGAATGAACTACTTTGACCAATGTGAAATCCCTTACACAAACTAGTAAGTAAAGTTATTATTTTTTAATATGAATAAATAATTTAAAAATATATTTTCTGGTTAAAAAACTGAGTCTACTTAACTTCCCTGTGTTTGTAGGGTACGTTGAAAAAGCGCTTGTACACTCCACTGTACAGTCAGCCGCCATTTTTTCCTTCTCTGTTAACTGCACGGTACCCATCTCTTTCATGCTTCATTCGCAACCCCTTAATTTTTACATAATTTCTTGTATTTGCTAATGTGAGAATCCGTTGAAGGGAAATATCGCCCACCAGCCATGGATGCTTCTGCTTTGGAAGGTAAGCGATTTTCTGATTTATGATCTTATTTTGGGAGATTAGTTATTGTGTTTTTACCAAAGGGATTTCTCTTATTAAGAAGAAAAAGTGTGATTTTTTTGGTTTTTGCGATTAATGAATTGTTTGTTGAGTTTTTTTATCTATTTGATTTGTGCGTTGGAATAGATATCATGTATATGTTCTATTGTGCTTCTTTAATCGCGTGTTTTTTTCGGATTATTTGTGTTTTTTTGTATCTATTATGTAATTAGAGGCGATAAGGGAGTAAATTCTTAGAAGACAACATGCTTACAGTCAATGATACTCTTCATAGAAGGCTTTAAATTGGAGTTATTGCTTTAGAACTGATCTTTTTGTATGCTGTTTTCATTGCTTTTCTGAATTTTGTTGTCCAAAGTCCTCAAAATGGTCGACTTCCGAGATTTTCTGCTGAAACAGTTAGTTTATCTTTCGATGAATTTAAGATTTGAGAACCGATATGTACTCGAGTTTTCGTCGTCATGCATCTGTTTATTTGTACACTTTTGGTCGTAAAATGCTTTTGGATCATTGCGTTTATCAGTTTGAGAATTAGAAACTCGAGAGTTCTTTGATTCCAAAATTTTATTCGTTTGCGATGCAATGATGTTTACTTAAATGTTGTTGCTTCATGATCTGGGAACAGAATTGGTGTATGATCCATCAGAGTGTTGTAAATTGAGTTTAGACCAAAAGAGACAATTAGTGTACAAAATGTCCAAGTGGTCGAATAATGCGACCGAAATGCTCAACGCTTGGAGCCGCCACGAGATTTTGCAGCTTCTGTGTGCAGAACTTGGGAAAGAAAGGAAGTACACTGGTTTAACCAAATCAAAAATAATAGAGCTTCTTCTGAAGATCACATACGAGAAGAAATCGCAAGAACGAGGGACCCCGAGCGGTTCCCAACTACAAACTACATCCGAAAATGGTGTACGGACACCAAAAAGGCAAAGGAAAACTAACAATCCTATTCAGATTCACGATGCAGATTCGGGACATTGCAAGAATTCGGCTTGCAAAGCAAAAATGAATATTGATAATGCATTCGGCAAAAGGTGTGCTTGTTGCATTTGTCGAAAATATGATGATAACAAAGACTCGAGCTTGTGGCTAATCTGCAACTCCGACCCTCCATTTCAAGGTATATCGTGCAACATATCATGTCATCTCGAATGCATCTTGCAACATCGAGGCTCCGGTATTTCGAAGAGTACACGTGAAAATGCTCTAGATGGGAGCTTCTATTGCTTATCTTGTGGGAAAGTAAATGATTTGTTAAGTTAAATATCTGTTTTTTACTTGATCTCTACTTATGATAAGTTACATTGAACTCTATACTTTGTGCAGCTCCTGGAGAAAGCAACTTGAAATAGCTCGGGACATGAGACGAGTCGACATTTTATGTTATCGGCTCTCGGTAGCTCAAAAGATACTTTCAGGTACTAAATTGTACATAAATCTTTATGGAATTGTTGAAGAAGGTGTAAAAAAGCTTGAAGATGAAGTAGGTCCTCTTACTGGTTTACCTGTAAAAATGGCTAGAGGTATAGTTAAGAGGCTCTCATCAGGATCGGATATTCAGAAACTTTGTGCTTCCGCTATAGAGTTATTGGTTACGGAATGAGTCTCCGATTTTTCTTGGCTAAAATCAGTGACCGATAGTGGCTGGAAAATCATGCCGAAAAGAAAAATATGAAGTTTGGAGACATAATCATTAAACATGCAGCAAAGAAAAATGGTATTGATGGGAAAGAATTTGAGTACTGTGTTAAGATGATACGGTTGTTGGAGCGTGACGGTCATATTGAAGCGAAATTCGGGCAGAAATTCTTGACGTGGTACAGATTGAGAGCAAGCCCTCGTGAGATACAAATTGTGAAGGTTTATTTCGATATGTTTATCGAAGACCCCAAGTCTCTAGCTGCACAAATAATGGACACATTTTCAGACATAATATCAAAGACAAGAGTTCAATCTGGATTGTGCTTCAAACTTTGGCAATGATATGAACTCACTCACATTTCAGTCTGAGGATTTGCTTGCTTTATTCTTTCGATTTGTAGATTACACAATAGGAACCATAAGAGTTATATTTTAAGGAGATTTCATAACATAATGATGAAGATACACTAAGTAATGCACAAATCTGATATGAAACAGTAGATAAAGAGTAGTGTTAAAAGTTATGTACAGAGATAAGTATCTTTATACAGGTGGAATGTTGGCAAATGAGAAGCCTTTGTATCCCTTGTATGCATAGTAGGCGATTCTCGTGTAGTAAAAACCAGGAAGAAACAGCATTCCACCTAATACAGAGAAGAATATCCCTGCAACAAAAATGGCATCATTAGCTTGCTCTTGTTCATAACGAGGAAGCAGTCATGCGGTATAATCTTTATGCTTTTCTCTAAGGGGATTAACATATGCTTTTCTATATAAAAGATGAAATGCACAGCCACGACTCTTAGAGTTTGAGGCATATGAAAAGGTGTAGATAGTCAGAATCTCATGTAAAGCTCAGTGCAATCCATAATAAATGGGTAAAATATGCTTATGAATGTGATAGATTTCAACCATAAAGCTTCTGAATCAGTGTAAGATCAAAGATTGCGTGAAAAATATCTAGATCAAGCAAAATAGCCATGAAGAAGCTTAAGCATCGTAACATCCATAAACTACCCAGGTTTTCAGACATCAAAGCACGATCAGGAAAAAAGAAAGAAATAAATGAGTCACCGTGAGCTCTGTCGCCGCCGACTTTATTGACAGCCATGGCGATTCCGACGACGATTGAGATGGTGCCGAAAACAAGTAAAGCTACGGCGAGGCCGATCTCCTTGATAGGCGGCCGATTATTGACGGAATACGAGGTTTCCATCATAATATCCTCGTCCGATATCGAGAAAGCGTGATCTACATACGCCATTGAAGAAATCCTAATTGGGGTTTCTCCCTCTCACCGTTGGGAAAATGAAAGAAATGAACTTGATAAGAAATACACAAAGTCCACGCAGAGAAAAGTACACCCACAAGCTATACTGTAGTTATGTCACCAGAATCTCAAATTTAGGGTTCTTGTAGAATTCAATTGGGTTAATTTTGGACAAGTGAGTGAAGATTTTGAAGCGTCGACATCTCATACGGACACACCTGACTTCACATTTTGAAGTAATTAATTTGAGAAAATAGCGTCCTTACTCCCTAAAATTTGATATCCAAAGCTTTTTTTTGATATTTGTAGCTCTCAAATTTTCATTTTTTTTCAATTATTCATCCCCAAAATTTATATAATTTGATAAATTTGATCCGCAAATAGCAAAACAGATTCTCAAAGTTTAATTATCACAAAACTAATCCACATAATTTACACGCAGTGGCAGTGTAGGTCCCCAAAATTTATTAATTTGACAAATTTAGTCCTCCGATTTAAACAATTTTATTTGAAACATTTACTATCGTTTGACATTTAATTTGGCTTCCATTCAACTTGTTTTAGGTTGAATGATGATGCATTTTATAGGTTGAAAGTAATCGGTAGAATTATTTAACCAAACGAACCGAATCATGACCGATAAATAGACTTCATTTTCATGATTTTTAATAAAAAAATGTTAACTTAAATTGATTAATTGAACTAATTATGACCGAAAAATCGAATGTTTTCTCATTTATATAGATTCGAAAAATAATTTATATTTTATAATATCATACATGAAAATCGCAATCCAACCCTACAACCCGATATCGGGTTGAAACAGACAAATTCTGGTGCCTCCCGGTTACCCACCGATCATTATGAAATCATTGATTATGTTGGATTATCGTTTAATGTTTAGAATCGTAATTATCGTAAATTCAAACTTTGAGGACCAAATACGTCATTATTATAGTTGTTGGACTTCAATTGCCAAAATTGAAAATATTGGGGACCAAATTTGACACACACATTAAACATTGATGATCAATTTTGTCAAAATATTGAAAGTATGAATACTGGTTTTGCCAACTTAAAACAATGAAGATCATAATTGCCATAATTAGAAAATTTTGGGGACCAAATTTACCAAAACTAAGAAACTGTGAGGATTAAATTTGTGCGTCGCCCAATTAATTCGACTTCTTGAAAATATATATAGATGTGAGTGTATATAGACCAAATTTTGATTCAGGGAACCTTTCCGTGGGAATATATAAAGTAATATGTATTTCAATTTATTTCACAATAACATCAAAATGTACTTTAGGAATTAACTTTAATGAAAGAATTTGAAGTAGATGACTTGCTACCATAAGTTAATCATCATTCAATAGGTTTAATTTTCAATTTATTTGTCATAGATCTTTGAATATCGAAATCATATAAAATCCCATGAATCTTGAATCTTCTGTAAGTATATGTACTTTGTCATTATCATCTTGGAAGAAATTATTCAAATATTACATTTTAAAGTTGTTCAAATCCTATAGTTCTCCAATGGAGGTAAGTTTATATGTTTTGTTGACAATCATGTGTTGTAATCCTGGTACCTCTTGAGTAATAATAAATAGTTTATATTTTCATGATGTTTATAAGTACTTCATTGATAAGTAATAATAAATAGTTATGAATTAATCTTCTACCTCTTGAAATCATCTCATCATGACAACATCAGAAACAAACGTGTAAATCTAGAAGATTCATATGAAATGTGAAACTCTTGGAACTTCTAGAGTTGGTTGAACTCTAAATCCATTTTCCTGAGGGTTATTTGTCATATTGATGAATCTCGAGTCAATGTGAAGCTAAAATAGATGACTAGAGTGGGTGCCAGACCCACCATACTGATTTAAAAATAATGAAAAGACATCGAGATATGTCTATCATTATATACATGTATTTGTGCTCGTATTTTTTATTTATGTTAATTCATTTCCTCATACTTTCAATTATGTTCTTTGCTTGTTGTTTTATGTATTTCATACTGCTAAATAGAATTTTTCAGAGATAATGAAGAGATGTAGATATGTGTTTAGATGATACCAAACTAAGAAGTTGTAGATAAAGTTTGAAAAACTACAATCATCATTGTTTTGTTTAATACTTGAAGTATCATCATGTAGTTTTGTATTAGATAACAAAACCAACACAATCATTTTGTACATTAAATAGTAATTAATAAGAGTGTAATATTAATGAAAACACACATTTAATAATTCTCAAGAAATTGAAAATGGTAAAAAAATGCATTATTTACTAATGACATTGACATCTCCTTTCTCAAGATTTTTTAAAAAATTATAAAAAAATTAAAATATTATATTAAAATAATATATAATATATAAATTTATAATAATCGATAATNAAACTGTTATGGTCCCTTTTTAGGGGGTACCAACAGTCGTCCGGTTCGTTCAAATAACGAACTCGGTTCTGATTTCTTTAAAATATGAAGACGATCGAAAGCTAGAAAATCAAAGTAAATGCACGACAATTTATAGTGGAAACCCCGTGAATTGGGGTGAAAACCACTCGACTAAGAGCTGATTATGCTCTTAGCCTGTTCACTAAAGAAATGAAACAAAGTTTATACAAAGTAGGCTAATGAAAATGACGAGGTAAAGAAAGCAAGAAGAATTCGGCAGCGCAACAGCCTGTTCTTCTGCATCCAAAGGGTCATGTCTTTTCCTTCGTCTTGCCCTGTATTTATAGAGTTGCCGGCGAGTGTAATCCACGTCCTGTAACCGCCTCTGACAAGTTTGTTAGAGGTTGTTATCGCAGGATGTAAAACGAGGCTGGGACCGATGCGTGGTCTGCGTGATCAGGCCCGAAGCATGATAAACGTGACAGGGCCCGAAGCATGGAACGCGTGAGCCTGTAACCGTTTTGTAACCGTTCGTACCGAACCACGGAGCCAGCTGGCAGATAACGCTTATTTTTACTAAGGTTATCTTCGGTCCTCCGTGTTGAATATCGGGCCGCTCTTCCTAAAGGTGTAATTGGGCTGTGAGAATTCGTTTTGATTATTTAAGTTGGCCCCACCGTTGTCGGGCCTCACCCATTACAGGGTACCCGGTCCTAGAGTTCTCATCACTTAGGAATCGGCTAGAGACACTTTACTCTTTATAGGATCGTATCTAAAAGAGACAATAAGTCATCATTTCGCCTCAAAGTTGGGAACTCGACCTCGAATTCAAATGGTACTCTTCATGTTTAAACAATGCCTTGCTTATATCAACGGCCCTTTACTAAGAATGCAAGCATGCTATATAGACGATAGCCTTTACAGATTGCCGGTAATTGAGCTACATATATAAGATGCACATGATCTACCGTAAGCTTATAATAGTTCCCCCGAAATAGTGAGAATGACAAAGGAGTAAGTACCGACCTCCTAGCGGAGGTGAGAAAGTGATGCTCTTGTTCGAGCATGGGGATATCATATGTAGGGGAAAGATATATGAGCTTGAGTTCGCAGAGTTACAATCACGACGGGAAAAAAATTAAATTGCGAAGTTAAGGAATCGAGCAAACCCTCAAAGTTATGAAAAGCGGGACTTTGACTAAGAGGAAAGCGAGAGCCCCAAGGTGAAACTAAAACCTCTTGATGACAGTTGAGAAATACTTTCTAAATTCGATCGAGTGATACTAACAAATCGAAGCGATGCATCAGAATTTCTGTCAATAACGAAGCGCACTAGTATGCAATATAAAAAGTGATACGTATAAGAGCTACACTACGAGTTAAAGAAGCGTGAAACTATCAATTCATCTCAGGATCTGATTCCGTTAGTAATAACGAGATGACTTCGACCTTATTCAGGGTATTGTAAAAAGTTTATGAACGGTTATGGATTTCAGGACGAGCTGATATAATGTGGTTTACGACTCAGAATCTGAATCTGAAAACCAGGGGACTATTGATATTGCCGGAGGTTATTTATGTAATTTTGTTAAACTCGGGGCTCGTCCGACGAGGCTATGTGGTATTTTCGGTATTTTTATATGTCTATCGCGAGGCGTTTTCGAGGGTATTTTCGTAATTCAGGCATGATGGACCCCATATAAGGCTTCTGTAAGTGTTTTGAGATGTTTTGGGTCATTTCAGCCCCGTACGGCGCCAGGGGTATTTTCATCATTTTCCACCCGGGAGTGCACCGGTCAGGTGCAATGATGTTATATGGCTGCGTATTTGCTATCTAAAGGTAAAGGACCAATATACTAAGTTCTCGGGAAATTTCTGATCGTATTCCCGACTAATATCTTGTCCGAAGTGGTTCCCGAAACTTCGGGGTCAACATGGTATTTATTATATTGTAATTTGGAATATTTAATTATTTTGGGCTAAGTGAAGTGAACTAGGCTTATAGGCTCAAGTGAATGGGTCTTGGGCTGAATTTCACTATAAATAGGAGCCCCAAGGCATTGAGAAAGGATTCGGACATTTTTCACGCTTCCCAAGGCAAAACCTGACCCCAGACTCGCGACCAAACACGCCTAGCCGCGATTTAACTCACCCAGTCGCGACCAGTGGTTCTCCTCGACCAGTCGCGACCAGTGATTACTCGCGACCATCCGCCAGAGTGGCGTCCGATCGCGTTGGTCGCGAGAAGCACTGCCTGCCTGCACTGTTCACTTGCGTCAAGTGGAACGCGACTGCAGATTTGATCATTTTTCGAGCCGTTTTCGCCCGTGTTATCATTATCATCTCATTGTATTTGTACCGCTTGATTATTATAGTGAATACCAAGGTAGAGCTTCGCTCTCCCGTGGACGTAAGCCCGCACATTGTGGGCCCATCCTCGTATATCGCTCGTGCCCCCCACAACAATCTAATTTCGAATTAATTGTAAATTGACTGATCTAAAAATAAATACCTAAAATATTTTTAGACTAGATCACCTATGTATATATATAAATTCGATTTTGTTTTCCTTTTAATTTCTCACTCCAATTTAATAATCACACAATTCTGAATAATCCATCTTCTCCTCTATTCAACTTAATTTCTCGCAACGTTCATCGNTTCTTTTCAACTTAATTTCTCACAACGTTCATCGGGGGGGAGGGATAGCTCCATATACATTGATCATCCGAAATTAGCTCCCCCAAAATAATAGACCTCCATCAAAAATTTGATCAGAGGTAAATAATATATTGAAGTTCCCCAAGTCATAGATATCTACCAAGATAAATAAAATATTTTCTGCCAACTCCACGGGCGCATAAGAGTCCCCAGTGTAGTGGGGCTTGAATGGATGCACGATAACTCAATAGGCGAAAGCCCCCTTTAAAATGAGTAGGTACTTGAACTTGAGATTGCTCTACATTTATCAATATATCTTTGCCACCTGTATATACTTGCACCCGCTGCCATCCCATTTTCACCGCCGGTATGTACTTGCACCTTGGGACATAAAATTATCTCGACCCGTCCATAAGAATGCGTCACCACTTACACGGCCCGTTCATAAGACGGTGCCTCCACATTCTCGACCCGTCCATAAGACGGCGTCACCACTTACTCGGCCCGTCCATAAGACGGTGCCATCGCATTCTCGACCCATCCATAAGACGGCGTCACCACTTACTCGCCCCGTCCATAAGATGGTGCCATCGCACTCTTGACCCGTCCATAAGACGGCGCCATTCGGCAAGTCCATAAGACGGTGCCACGCGGAAATGGACCACCCTCCAACGAGGGCGCGACCCTTGTCGGCGTGTCATGGAGGAGTCAGGTATATACTTGCACCCTGATTTGCCACGGAAATATGCTCGGATCTAAGCGGCTACATCACAACTAAAAGGCCTGTTAATTTATTCCAACAGTAATTATGTATAGACGGTTCTGCCGCGGACACGAAGACTTATCATGTTCAAAATATTTTAACGCAGTATCTAATTTGACGTGTTTGAAAATGATCGACTATAGGACAAGTGGCACATTGCATTTCTAATCTACCCTATTTAATTTATCCATCCTCCTTTGTACTAAAATGCAATGGACCTACTCCCACCTTACGAGTCCCCTAGTCGATTGAATTCATGTCGTTAAAAAAGATACTTAAAGAATTAGAATATGACCACAAAAAGAGGGGAAATTTTTATTTTCAAAAAGATTGATGAGTCACGTCTATACATAATACTTGCGCAAATTGGAAATATGCCAAGTTCGTGGCAGCTCTTCCCCGCTCATATTTACGATTTTGTACGTTCCTTCCTTCACTACGACCGCTACTCTTTACGGTCCTTCCCCTTTTGATGAAATTTACCCACATGTTTCGAGACTTCCACTTTCTTAAGAATCAAGTCTCCAACTTTTAACAACATAGGTCGAACGCCTTTGTCGTGCTTCTTAGCCATCCGCCTATTACATACCTCCATTCCTATTGCAGCTCTATCACGGATATCATCCATACAATGAAGGTCAAACTTTCTCATATCTTCATTCAACACCTCGTCATAAGCGATAACGTTTTCTGATAAATAGTCACTTCTACCGGAGACACGGCCTCAGAGCCATATACTAAAGAGAAGGGGCCGAATCCGGTAGTGGTCCTCGGTGACGTCCGATATGCCCACATTACATTATGCAATTCATCCGCCCAAGAGCCTTTGGATTCATCTATTCGTGTTTTCAGGTGTTGCAGGATAATGCGGTTAATAATCTCTGTAAGTCCGTTCGTTTCTGGGTGTGCCACGGAAGTAAACCGCTGTTCAATACCATAATTCTCACACCATTCAATAACCCACTTTTTAGAAAATTGAGTTCCGTTATCTGATACCAAAATCCTGGGAATTCTGAATCGACATACGATATATCTCGAAAGGAAACTGATAACTTCCTATTCCCGGACTCGCGATACAGCCTCAACCTCTATCCTCTTAGAAAAATGTTCTATATCTACAATACATAATTTCTGTTGGCTAGGTGCCCTCGGGAATGNGTATTTATAGAGTTGCCGGCGAGTGTAATCCACGTCCTGTAACCGCCTCTGACAAGTTTGTTAGAGGTTGTTATCGCAGGATGTAAAACGAGGCTGGGACCGATGCGTGGTTTGCGTGATCGGGCCCGAAGCATGATAAACGTGACAGGGCCCGAAGCATGGAACGCGTGAGCCTGTAACCGTTTTGTAACCGTTCGGACCGAACCACGGAGCCAGCTGGCAGATAACGCTTATTTTTACTAAGGTTATCTTCAGTCCTCCGTGTTGAACATCGGGCCGCTCTTCCTAAAGGTGTAATTGGGCTGTGAGAATTCGTTTTGATTATTTAAGTTGGCCCAACCGTTGTCGGGCCTCACCCATTACAGGGTACCCGGTCCTAGAGTTCTCATCACTTAGGAATCGGCTAGAGACACTTTAAGTCCGTTCGTTTCTGGGTGTTGCAGGATAATGCGGTTAATAATCTCTGTAAGTCCGTTCGTTTCTGGGTGTGCCACGGAAGTAAACCGCTGTTCAATACCATAAATCTCACACCATTCAATAACCCACTTTTTAGCAAATTGCGTTCCGTTATCTGATACCAAAATCCTGGGAATTCTGAATCGACATACGATATATCTCGAAAGGAAACTGATAACTTCCTATTCCCGGACTCGCGATACAGCCTCAACCTCTATCCTCTTAGAAAAATGTTCTATAGCTACAATACATAATTTCTGTTGGCTAGGTGCCCTCGGGAATTGTCCGAAAATATTGATGCCCACGTATCGAAAGGACATGTTGTAGCCAAAGGCTTCATAGTAGCTCTATGTACATGATGCACATTCGAGTGGAACTAACAAGTAGAACAAGTCCAAACAAAATTCACACAATTTTTTACCAGCGTTTGCCAAAAATAACCGGGCCTCTTAACTTTATTCGCTAAGGATCGACCTACTTAATGAACACCATAATCCCCAGCATGAACTTTTTATGCATTGTGAGGACAAGTTGTTTACTTCATTTATGAGCAATAAATGCATTTTTTGCTATAGAGTTATGCCATTTGGGTTGTGATGAGAACTCTAGGACCGGGTACCCTTTAATGGGTGAGGCCCGACAACGGTTGGGCCAACTTAAATAATCAAAACGAATTCTCACAGCCCAATTACACCTTTAGGAAGAGCGGCCCGATGTTCAACAAGGAGGACCGAAGATAACCTTAGTAAAAATAAGCGTTATCTGCCAGCTGGCTCCGTGGTTCGGTCCGAACGGTTACAGGCTCACGCGTTCCATGCTTCGGGCCCTGTCACGTTTATCATGCTTCGGGCCCGATCACGCAGACCACGCATCGGTCCCAGCCACGTTTTACATCCTGCGATAACAACCTCTAACAAACTTGTCAGAGGCTGTTACAGGACGTGGATTACACTCGCCGGCAACTCTTTAAATACAGGGCAAGACGAAGAAAAAGGAGGACCCTTTGGATGCAGAAGAACAGGCTGTTACGCTGCCGAATTCTTCTTGCTTTCTTTACCTCGTCATTTTCATTAGCCTACTTTGTATAAACTTTGTTTCATTTCTTTAGTGAACAGGCTAAGAGCATAATCAGCTCTTAGTCGAGTGGTTTTCACCCCAATTCACGGGGTTTCCACTATAAATTGTCGTGCATTTACTTTGATTTTTAAGCTTTCGATCGTCTTCATATTTTAAAGAAATCAGAACCGAGTTCGTTATTTTAACGAACCGGACGACTGTTGGTACCCCCTAAAAAGGGACCATAACAGTTTGGCGACGTCCGTGGGGACGATTTTTACTAATCCTATTTGAGTTATCTTCCTGGGATAGGATAATCAAAGGCATGGCAACTACAACTCCAACGAATGATAGTGACGTGCTTCCCGACAGTCTTCCAGCACCAACATTCACATTACAGGATTTGGAGGGTGTCGTGAGTAAGGTGGTACTGTAAATTACGACGGAGAAAAGTGGAGTGGAACCACCGGCTTTCTCAAGCCCTGTTCCCAGAAACAGAGGGTATGCAAGTGATCCCGACGAACGCAGCACTGATGAGGAAGAAGCCTTCAGGCGCGGCGTCAATACAAGGAGACCTAGATATCGATCTTCTCCTCCCCCTCCAGCTAGAGCCCTAACTCCCGCTCCTGGAAATGACCAGGAGCAGATGCAGCGATGGATAGATGAACTCACCAGAGAGTTGGAGAGTATGCGTGCGCTGAAGGATTGCGAACCGAATCTGGGACGCAATCCTGGATTATTTAACAGGGCCATGGAGGCCCCTATCAGGCGAAGTAAGGATGACGATTGGTGGCATAATTTACATGCTGTCCAAGCGTCATCCCAGCAATCTGAAGGCGTATCAGCCGCCTTGGGAGATTTGATGCTCCCCTTTTCAGAAGAAATCTGGGCAGCGGTCCCAGATCGACATTATCGCAACCCCGAGGGGTTGCCGACATTCCGAGGCGATGGTGATCCTATTGATCACGTCGCCGATTTTGAGTTACGTATGGGAACGGTTCGGTCCTCGGACTCACTGAAGTGCCGCATCTTCGCGGCAGGATTACAAGGCGATGCCCGAACCTGGTTCAAAAATCTGCCGGCCCGATCCATACAGTCGTATGGTGGGTTTATTTTGGCTTTCTCTGAGCAGTTCGCTCCAAATGTAGGACCGCCCCGAAGCAGGCAGGAACTATATCAGCTAAAATATATTCCGGCGAANAATCAAAACGAATTCTCACAGCCCAATTATACCTTTAAGAAGACCGGCCCGATGTTCAACACGGAGAACCGAAGATAACCTTAGTAAAAATAAGCGTTATCTGCCAGCTGGCTCCGTGGTTCGGTCCGAACGGTTACAGGCTCACGCGTTCCATGCTTCGGGCCCTGTCACGTTTATCATGCTTCGGGCCCGATCACGCAGACCACGCATCGGTCCCAGCCTCGTTTTACATCCTGCGATAACAACCTCTAACAAACCTGTCAGAGGCGGTTACAGGACGTGGATTACACTCGCCGGCAACTCTATAAATANGCACCCTCACACACTGAATCTCACATCACGCATCTTTGTTGGTGCAACATAGTAACAAAGTTTGTGATCAAATTAGTCAAATTTATAAATTTTGGAGATAAAAAATGTAAAAACTTTTAGAACTACCAATCTAACTTCTAAAACCGGACTAGATATACGAACCAGTGTTCCCTCCAGTTCGGTCCAAATCGGTTTGACTCGTTTTTTGTATTTTAATGTTGTTAAATTATTTAACTATTTGTATTCTATTTCTTCAAGTTTAATCTAATATTCATCTAATAATAACAACAAACATCAATTGAATAAAAAGTTGTCATATCACATTCCAAAATTTCTATCAAATTCCAAAAAATATAATAAATTTCACTAAAACACAATGTTTTTAAAACCGGTACCGGACGGTATACTGGACAATCTCATTGGATATAGAGATGGCAATTTGAATTATCCGCCCCGCTACCCGGTTGATACTCACACCGTTTAAAGGGTTATTAGATAATTAAACGGGTAATGGAAATGGGGCGAGGAAGAAAATCACATATCCACATTAAATGGATGCGGGTAGTGATTTGATACATAACCGTCACGCTACCCGTTCGGTTATCCATTTAAATAACCGTATGCCAACTTGTTTTTATTAAATATATTTAATATTTTAAAAATATTTGCATTAATTATGAAACTCTTATTAGGATAGTTAATGATTACCAATTCAACTCACTATTTCATTTTTCAAATTCTCTAGGTTGTTTTTAGTTTTTTCATCTATTTCTCATTGATTTCAATACGATTATTGTCTATTATTTCGTTCATCTTCTTCAATGTTTGAATTCTTATTATGTAGATCTTATTTTTAGGTTGTCTTTTTCCCATTGTTTTTTTTCGATATTTTGGATGTTTACAACAAAATTAATTCAAATTCATCTTACCATAATGTTTTTGGTTTTTGTTTTTGGGCAAACAATATAATCGGATAATAGATAAGCAATACAAGTTCATGGGTTTTAGGGTTTAGGGCAAACAATCTGTATGAGTTTTGAAATTTTTGTTTAAACCCTAATTATATTGAATTTCGTGCAACACTTATATTATTAATTTGTTATTTATCTTATTTTCCGGTTAGTTGTAACAATGTTCTTGACTACAATATCATGTTATATATGTTAATATGATAATTATTTGTTTAAATTTTATATTAGGTACTTGTAAAACTCTCGAGTGTTGTCCGACCATAGAAGAGATGGAAAATGATACTATTGGTCTCAATGATGAAACCATCAAAATTTAAAATTATACTTATTGAAAGAGTTTTTTTAGTTTTATATTGTTGTTATATGATTCATTTGATATATTTAAATATGAATATTTACTATTTTTTTAAAAAAAATCAAAATTGTAAACCATCGGTTAACCGCTAACCCAACGCTTAATCCATAGCGGATGCGGGGTAGAGAGTGAGTGGATAACAAAAGAATGAGGCAGGGCGGGTAACGGGATACATTATGTTAGGCGGGATGGATAACGGTTACTGGTATAACCGTACCAAATCTCCCTCGTTGTCATCCCTAATTTGATCGATATATCATATATAAATCATGTATATCAGATATGTATCGGATATGTACATGAATATTAAAATAAATTAAATTATAAAATATTCATATTTTATTTTTTTAAAACAAAAGCCAACCCGACCCGTAAAAACAAAATATCGACCGAAACCGGTATGATCGAAATTTCCGTTATATCGGACCAATATAACAAAAATTTAAAACATTCCTAAAACAAAGTCGAGTGTTCAAAAAAATGTCTTCTGATTTTGCCCTAGCTCAAAATGACGACACCCCCTCACCACAATTAATCACAAGATTTTCAGAATTGCATCTGAAAGAGGAATATAGCTTTTGGAAGTGTCCTTCAGCAGTACCCTTCTTGCTTTAATTGTGAAAATTTTGGTTTCATTCTCAGATTTGTGGATCATTACGAAACGAATACAACGCTTGGTCCTTGCTCGAAAAGAGAAGGAAGCGCTTACTCGCCCTAGAATCCGCTGTTGCTCCTTTGGCTCTTTAATTTGCTTTAGAAAGTTAAAGCCTTAGTGAGGACTGAATAATATCCAAGGTCTTACCTCACATATATGGATCCTATTCGCTCGGCTGGGCATTTCTCTTTCTCAACGCATTTATGCTGACAGAAACGGAGAGGCAAGCAACAAACAAACGGCCATGGTAATAGTAAAGCAGAATCGAATCGGTTTTGTTCCTGGGTCTGGTTCGAATCGGAAAAAACCGGTCCGGTTTTAGAACACAATTACCAAAACCAAAAAAATCCTTGGAAACTAAATTTAACAAATTCTTCAAAGTGGGGAATACCGTCATTTTCTTCAATGATATAATTTAATTATAAATGATTTTAAATATGAAAAATTGAATATTTTATACAAAGAAAACTTAATTGTGTGATTCGTTCAATATTCAAATCTCATTAAGGAAACATTCTCTGTTGTAATATTTAATTTTAACAATATGTGTAGTATATTTTAATTTAACCGACTTAAATTAATCCACATAAGCTTCATTGATCAGTTCTATTTATTTGTATTGCGTATTAAAAAAAATGGAGAAGCGGGAAATAAAAACTTTGGAAGATAGTTAAAATATTAAATTAAGATTTATAAGAAGATATACTCCCGCTTCAGTGAATCTATACAAGATTTGTTTGTTGTGAACTTTGCTTATATATTACTATCATTATTGGGAAGTCATTGTAATACCATTCCATGGCTGAAATTCAAAAATCATCTTTAGGTTTGAGGCTGAAATTTAAGTTGAAGGTTCCTAGAGAAGGTGATGATCCCAATGAATATATATGTAAACTCTGCAAGAAAGCGTTCAAATCATCAAGAGTTTTGGGTGGTCATATGACGAGAATTCACAGTAAAGAGGATCAGAGTTTCAATAATGCGTTGTGCATTTCATGTTGTCCCAAAGCAACAGAAACCCAGCTTCCAATCAATCTTAAAAGGAAGCTTGAGGAGGGAACAGATAAATCGCCACAAATATGCTCAGTTTGTGGTCAGGGTTTCAGTTCTATGAGAGCGTTGTCTGGTCATATGCGATCCCACCCGAAGAGAAAATGGCGTGGACTTGTACAACCACAGTCCCCGCCGCTTGTGAAAGTTCAGACCAATCATCCATTTTCATCTTCTGATAAGAGAGTTTCTTTACCCAAATGGGGTTCTACAGCACACCGAGGGAGTTGTTCTAGAGATGATGCTGCAATTTCGTTGAGTGATTCAACGTCGAGCTCAGTCGATACGGAGATGATAGAAGCTGCTCGTATTCTTGTATCATTATCTCAATCAGTGCCCAGATCAAATTTTCCAATCAAAGCCGAAGAGAAGGGTTGTTTTATGCTTCCCGATTTGAATGAACTCCCTCCTTCCGAAGATCAATGAGACTGTAGATTGTGATTTTAAGATGAGGTTTTGTTCATTAGCATTTTTCTGTACAAAATATAAAACTAATAATATATTGATTTTTTCATTGTTAGATGAACACGATAGAATTTCGAGTACGAGTGTAGTTAAAAATCATCAATTAACAACATACATCAATTAACAACATAAATTACTGAAGAAGATTGAAGAAAAGCAACTTGATAATAAAAATGTAATATTGAGATTTGTTATTTTAGATTACACAAATATTCATATATACCTACAAGTCTCTCGTATATTCTTCTATCACAACCAAATAAATAAATATGTATTTGGATATAATCAATATTTATTTGATTCCTTGAACGTGATATCAGCAATTTATGTATTCTAAGTCCTTCATAATATTGTTAATATTAATTTGAACTAACTAAAATATCTTGTACCAAAAAATGTGAATAAATATTGATATAAAATGTAATCTAGGTTTCATATTGTACACTAATTTCTCAAAATCTTACTCCAATCCAAATTAGGAGATATAATACAGAAGATGGTTATTGATGCGTTAGATGGTCGGATATGTAACGTCATAGTGGGTATTTGAATTACAAGTTGGATATAGAAATTGACAATTTTAATAAATGAAAATTAATTCAAATTTTGATAAATTTATCATACTTTATATATGACATATATACGGTTTCACTTCTTAAGCCATCGAATTAGGCATTGGGTGATGGCGAGGGAGAGTTAGATTGCTAGAATCTAATCGCACAAACTCAAGGTAGGAATGTTATCTGATACTAACTACCCAAACTAATGTTTTTATGTTTATTTATATTTTTATTATATTATTCAAATATTTAATGTGAATATACATAATGATTTTTTTATTCCGAATAACTTGTTTGAATAATATATTCAAATTTTAATTGAGAAATTCAACCTTAGAACAAAATAAGAGAAAATGGTATGATATGCATAACTAAATAAAAAAATATAGAAAATATTAAAGGGAAAACACCTTCTATTTGATATTTATGTCCCAACACGGGTTCTCTACTACCCAGTCACACTATATGTAATGTTTTTATATGGATTGGTACAAAATTTGATTTTTCAAATATTAAAAATAAATAAACTAATAAGATGAAATTATTTTTTTAATATCGAACCAGAAAAAACTCAAAATCTAACTCTAAAACCAAATATCAAGCGGTAAAAAAATGGTACTAAATGATATATTGGTCGTATGAAAAGATGGAGCATATCTAATATATTTACACTAAAAATCCAAGTAAAATACTTAGCAATTTGTGTATATAATTCCATCCTTGTGATCCAAACAATTTAAGGAAAGAGAAATTATAGTATGTGTGATCTAGCCTCTATGTTTGGAACTAATGAAGCACACATTCATTGTACCAGTTCCTTCAAAGGTACTTGAAAGTTGTCAACAACTTTTTGGAGTCTTCATGTCAATAAAAATGACATACACATACACACACACAAGTTGCATTGCTCAATTGATATAAAAGAGAACCAAGCATTATACTGCACCGTCGTAAGTTAGAGGAATTCAGTTTCATTTACGACGTACAGAGAATCAAGTATTATGTTGTACCATAATACAACCCGAGTTTTTTACCGTATTAATGTGCTAGATCCTAACAACATCTAATAAGTCGGGATTCAGAATCGTAACAATATTGAAGAACATAAAGCAAAGCACCGTTAAGGAACTGGTGTACTTTTACACAACAGATACGTAACATATAGACAACAAGCCTAAGTACACTATAAAGAGTTTCATTCATAAAACAGCATTATTAGTTGTACATATAGAAGTGGATAACAATCAATTCATAACAAAAGTACAGTCACCTGGTGAAATCCAGAGCCTTATAATTCTCCTTTGAACCATGATGCATTCCTTATTTATTTCTTTGTTTTGGAGAACAATGCCACTCTGATGCATTTACAACTGAAACCAAAATTCAATAATAACATGTTTCATTTTCTTTCTAGCTTGATTTACCTTCATCAGTCTAGCTTTCCCTAAGAAGGGAAATTCTAGATGTAGATATTTGCATCAAAGGTAATACCCAAAAGACATGAGTAAACGAACATAATGGAAAATTGCGTGTCATCGGAACAGAGGTAATATTCCCCACTGATGTAGGAAGCCTTCACCAGTTGTAACCTCAAGTACCAAAAGAACAAATACTGCAAGCATTGCTGCTCTCCCGTTCCATGTTTCAGCACTTTTAGTCCAACCCCACTCCCAAACTACTACTGGTGCAGGCAATTCTCTACGCTGAGAATCATATGCTGCTAGCAGCTCTTCTACACTTCCAAGTGGTACTAAAGACTGTAGCAAACAAACCACAACACTTTTTAAACTTTCATATACATCATTTAATGATCTTACACAAAACATTTCTAATCGACTAGCAATGGCATGTCAGTCCATAACAGGTTTAGCATAAAAAACATACTTTTAAAGAGAAGAAAACTGAAATAAACTGTCCAAAAGTAATTGTTTTCCCAATCACCTGCCGTGCCTCAAGATTAGAGACAGCCATGGCTCCAACGTACGGGAGACTTTCAATTACAGCATCAGCCAAATCAGAAATGAATGTAGGCTCACAACCAAGTGCAGGAACACGTCCCCAATTCACTATACCAGATTCCAAAGCCAATTCCTTGTACTCAACATCTATCTCCTCCAATGTTTCAATATGTTCACTAACAAAGCTATGGAAAAATGAAATATAAACACGCAAAACATGAGCAGCTGTATATGACAAAAAATGGGGAATACAGGTTTCACCTAATTGGGACAGCTAGAAGACTCTTCACTCCTTTTCTTCCAAGGTCAACAATTACATCATCTGTGTATGGTTTCAGCCATTCTACAGGACCAACTCTACTCTGAATCAAATCATTGCCAGGTTAAGTAAGAAGAAACCATAAAATAACACTGAAGACATTTTTTTATTTAAATATCTAACACAGGAAAAAAAATATTTTATGGCATAAATGATTAAAGAGCATAAATGGAGGTGGTCATATGGTGTATCAAGCATCAAAGCCAAGGGCAGTAACCTGATAGGCAAGCGTATATTGATTATATATCCTTCTCTTTTCCAATTCTTCCATTATCAAGTCCACGCACTCCTCCATCTCGGATTTGTAAGGATCACCAGCTTCCTCGACATACGCAAGTGGGACCCCATGAGCAGTAAAGAAAACCATTACCTATAACAGAGATATATTAGAAGAAGAATAGATTTCTTGCCTATATTTTTGGTTCTATCAACTTCAAAAAAACAAATGCAATGATACTCAAACAAGAAAAAAAATTTATATCATGGAGAATTACCTCCCCAGGAGACTCAAATTTCAACAGCTCCTTTCCAATCAGATCTGCCATTGCTTTTATATAACCTTCCCGCTGGTACCAGGATGGAATTACTGTGTGCTGCATGTTGACTAAATACGCATCCTCCCTGTGTTTAACAGATTTCACAAAAAAACTGATGCAGTCAATTAAGTGTTTTTAGTGCAAGTTATATAGGTAAATACAAACCTGAATATACCCTCAAGTAGACGAAGACTTGAACCACTTGTTGAGATGGAGAACTGAGGGTAGAGGGGAAGCACTACAAGTTTCGTAATTCCGTCTATTTTAATCTAGATATTGAGAAATGTGTTCAGAGTCAGAGGACTTAATACATTTTATTTTGACTCTTTTTCATGAAGATTCCTAATGAAGGTTCGCCAAAAAAGGCAAGAGATAGAAAATGCAGAACACATCAATAGACATTGGTTAGAACTCAGAACAAGACCATGCAAAAATTAGCAAAAAAAATTAAAACATAAAAATAATGAAGGATACCTGCTCAATTGCTTCTTCAGTGAAGGGATGCCAGTAGCGCATACCTACATACACCTTTGCTGGAATGTTCTTTTCACATAGTGCTTTCTCAAGCTCTAAAGCCTGTAGAAAAAAACAAAGATGCCCAACTAGTGTAAAAAGACATCACAGGTGCATATGAAATGTACACTCAGTATTCTTCTTATCATAATTCTGTTCCAATGCCTTATGCTAAATTGTATAAATTTCTCTTCGTCAGCCAAAGAAAAACGTAATAAATAAAATGCACCACTTGGCTTCCAGGAAGAACAAAAAGAAGTTTTTACTTTTGATATTTGAAAACGCAATATGTAGCACTGGACAACACAATAGGTAATAAATACTTCAAAAGTATGTAACAGAATGATTTTTATGTTGCAAAACAGAATTATACAGTAAAAATTCGACCAGCAAAAGATCATGCCTGTGCATCAGTCATACGCCGGAGAGGTGAACCACCACCAATTGAAGCATATCCTTCCTTGCTCTTTGGGGATCTAACAACAGATATGAATTGTGCCAAAGGCTTTTGAAGAAAGCGAAATAGTCTAGGCAATCGAATAATATCCTGTATCCAAATTATATAGAAATAACTATTCTGTAACTTACAGGGCACTAGTCAATGCAACCATAAAAAAATCAAAATTATCAGATACTCACTGGATCAGCAAATAGATTAAACAAGAAAGGTTGCACATCATCTAGTGTCTCTGGACCACCAAGGTTCAGCAGGAGTACCCCAATCTTTTCATTACTGGCAAGTGAGTTGATGGAGATTTCTTGAGATCTGGAGGTAACCAGCGCTTCTGATTTTCCAGAATGTATAACTGGATGCTCTCTGAGTATATTTTGCACCTTTGACCATCCCAAGGAGGATCTTGCAAGCAAGGGTCCTTTTAAAAGGGAAGACCTTGGAAAAGCTCCCCATTGGACCTTTCCACAAAGACACATGCCCTGAGAGGAGAGTTTGGCTCGTGGCAGTAATCTACGAGAAACAGATGGAAAGGAGTATCAAAAATAGTATCATGCAGAAACTTTAAAAACCAAGATAAAAGGAAAAGAAAGACTCCGTCTGTTAGAAAAAAATTACTTCATTCTCAAGTATAGTAAGAAAACCCAGAAAATCTTCAAATATGTAATTTAAACCATCTTCCACAACCCTAAACCTTCATGGCAAATTATTCAGGATATCACCTGAATCAGACTTAGCAGTTTACCGTCAAGCAAAGTTGCAAATTTTCTAGCAATTAATTTCATGGAATCAGCATCAATCAATCTAACTGCCTACTGGCAATCATAGACCAGATTCAACACTATCCATAACCCCCAAATTTGATGAACTATGAAACCCCGACACTGGATATAAATCACTGAAGTAAATAGTGATTTAAAATCAATAAAACGCAACTTGGAGCTAGTTCTTATCCAAGAAATGAATCCACCAGCCTCTACACAAAAGAACATATTCCGAATCGAGTACCCATCCATTATACTAGAGAAATTAGAACCCTCACAATGTAGAAGAAGGAGCTTGAATGCGTATATCCATCGCCTGATTCATCTTTCCTTGGAGAACACAGAGGTATCCGTAGAAAGGGACGCTGGTGGTAGCCGAGGAAAACAGCGTTTCGAGATGTACTATTGTTCTTTTGTTTCTTATTTCGCCACGTCTATCGTGTTATCCTGCTCCCATTTCCTTGTACTTCATCTAGTTTTTCGTAGTTTTCAACTATTTAGTCCAAATAGAAATAGTGTTACCTTCATTACCATAAAAAACGTCATAGATATTATAGGAATTAGGAATTCACAATGTAGTTATAATGTATGATAAGTAGCAATGTATTGATGATATTACTAATATACAATCAGAATATGGATAATATATTAATCATATCGTAATATCGATTATGATTGATATTTAGTTGATGTTATATTTATAAAAGTGGGATATAATAAATTTATAAAGATTTGAGGTCTCATCACATAATGATTTATTCATTATAGTATCAGAGTTGATTCAATCAAAATCATGAATGTCATTACCGAAAAGTACAATTAAGTTCAATTTATAAGTCCAAACTTATCATGTATTTAGATTTGAGTGGGTGTTGAATTCATACAACATTGTGCAAGAAAAAGAGATATATTAGATTTATAAAGATGATGAGTGACATCACATAATAACTTGCTTAATTTTTAAAGATGATAAGTGGCATCACATCATCAGTAGGTTAATCACAAATAAATGGACTTACGGAGGTCTCCAACAAAATCATTAATTACAGATTACGCACAAAACATGAGGATTTAGGAGGCAAGTAGTCTGACATGTTACATGAAGTGTTGTGGGCTTATTGCACAACTCCTCAATCAACTACTCAAGAATTCATGTTTGCTTTGGTGTATGGATCGCATGCAAATAGTCCGATTGAGTTATTTATCAAGTCTACTAGAGTGAAACAATATGATGAGGACCTCACATTTCTCTTATTGGATATTAGAGAAATGTGAGCTCATATATGTGGGGATGTATTATTTGTTAGGAATGGAGGTCGGGTGATAGTCGAATGGATCGATGGTGAAAGACCGACCCGGGGAAACCTAACATGAAGCGGTGATGTTGATCGACTTGATGGATCTCGGATCTATTAAGGATATCGATTGGACGATTGTGATGAGTCTATTTGATAGAGGTCAGATTAGACTTGGATCGGGATTCGAGAGTATCGAGGGGAAATATATTTCCTTAATTGACGCATTAAATATATGGAATAAAGATATTGAGATATATCTTATTGGTTATATATATATGGAAGAAGATATTAAGATATATTCTGTTGGCGATATATATGTGTTTTGGTCCCTTTTTAGGGGGTACCAACAGTCGTCCGATTCGTTTAGCAAACGAACTCGGTTCTGATTTGTTTTAGATGTGGAAGACGGTTAAAAGCTGGAAATAAATAAGTGCACGGCGATGTATAGTGGAAACCCCTAGAATTGGGGTGAAAACCACTTGACTAAGAGCAAATTATGCTCTTAGCCGGTTCACTAATCAAATAACTCATAGTTAATACATCAGAGGCTAAAGAAAATGACAAGGAAAAGAAAGCGGCAAGAATTCCGGCAGGGTAACGGCCTGTTCTTCCACATCCAAAGGGTCCTCTTGAGCTTATCTTTTTGCTCTGTATTTATAGAGGGGGGGATGCGTGTAATCCACGCTCTGTAACCACCTCTGACAAGGTTGTTGGATGTTGTTTTCACATGCTGGAAAACGTGGTTGAGCCCGAGGCGTGGAACGCATGCTGATTGGTCAACATCTAGTCTGCCGGACCCTAAGCTGTCTGTTGGGACCGAAGCTATCTGCTTGGCCCTAAGCTGTCGTATGGGACTGAAGCTGTCTGCTGGGCCCTAAGCTGTCTTCCGGTACCGAAGCTGTCTTCCGGGACCTAAGCAGTCTGCCGGGACCGATCCTGTCTTTTGGGACCTAAGCTGTCTGCTTGACCCTAAGCTGTCTGTCGGGACCGAAGCTACCTGTTTGGCCCTAAGGTGTCCTCCGGGACCGAAGCAGTCTGTCGAACCCTAAGCTGTCTGCCAGGCCCGATCCTATACTTGGTAATTTCAGCTATCGAATCCTTGCTTGAGCCTGACCACATTCATCTTGGTTTAGAACTCATCATTGGTCCAAGTTTAATGGTTCTCAAGAAGAACACATTCTTGGTACCCGGTTTAAGGGTTCTCAACAATATGGAAGAATATATGAAGATATATTCTGGAGATATATATGGAAGATACGGTCAAATATATGGAAAGAGAATATTGTAGAATATTCGGTAGAATATTTCCTAGATTAGATCCTAGTTGGACTCTATAAATAGAGATCTCATGAAGACAATTGTAATCAATCAATTCTATTCTTTTTGTGATAGTGAGTTCAGGCCGATGTTTTTCGGTCACGTGGTTTTTTCCCTGTTTTGGGTTTCCACGGTAAATCTTGTGTCTTTTGCATTTCTTCATTTACATTCAGTTCTCATCACATTAATTCGATCCGACCCCGGATAACGGGAATTCTTTTCTTCTCCGGGAAGGAGGGAATTTTCCCAACAATTGGTGGTGGCTGTGGGGTTGTCCCGTGGGGTAGGTTGTGACGGATCGTGGCGATGGGGGAATACTGAGTTATCTCGAAGATGTTTGATGGCGACGACTATCGGTATTGGAAGANTATTTATCAAGTCTACTAGAGTGAAACAATATGATGAGGACCTCACATTTCTCTTATTGGATATTAGAGAAATGTGAGCTCATATATGTGGGGATGTATTATTTGTTAGGAATGGAGGTCGGGTGATAGTCGAATGGATCGATGGTGAAAGACCGACCCGGGGAAACCTAACATGAAGCGGTGATGTTGATCGACTTGATGGATCTCGGATCTATTAAGGATATCGATTGGACGATTGTGATGAGTCTATTTGATAGAGGTCAGATTAGACTTGGATCGGGATTCGAGAGTATCGAGGGGAAATATATTTCCTTAATTGACGCATTAAATATATGGAATAAAGATATTGAGATATATCTTATTGGTTATATATATATAGAAGAAGATATTAAGATATATTCTGTTGGCGATATATATGTGTTTTGGTCCCTTTTTAGGGGGTACCAACAGTCGTCCGATTCGTTTAGCAAACGAACTCGGTTCTGATTTGTTTTAGATGTGGAAGACGGTTAAAAGCTGGAAATAAATAAGTGCACGGCGATGTATAGTGGAAACCCCTAGAATTGGGGTGAAAACCACTTGACTAAGAGCAAATTATGCTCTTAGCCGGTTCACTAATCAAATAACTCATAGTTAATACATCAGAGGCTAAAGAAAATGACAAGGAAAAGAAAGCGGCAAGAATTCCGGCAGGGTAACGGCCTGTTCTTCCACATCCAAAGGGTCCTCTTGAGCTTATCTTTTTGCTCTGTATTTATAGAGGGGGGGATGCGTGTAATCCACGCTCTGTAACCACCTCTGACAAGGTTGTTGGATGTTGTTTTCACATGCTGGAAAACGTGGTTGAGCCCGAGGCGTGGAACGCATGCTGATTGGTCAACATCTAGTCTGCCGGACCCTAAGCTGTCTGTTGGGACCGAAGCTATCTGCTTGGCCCTAAGCTGTCGTATGGGACTGAAGCTGTCTGCTGGGCCCTAAGCTGTCTTCCGGTACCGAAGCTGTCTTCCGGGACCTAAGCAGTCTGCCGGGACCGATCCTGTCTTTTGGGACCTAAGCTGTCTGCTTGACCCTAAGCTGTCTGTCGGGACCGAAGCTACCTGTTTGGCCCTAAGGTGTCCTCCGGGACCGAAGCAGTCTGTCGAACCCTAAGCTGTCTGCCAGGCCCGATCCTATACTTGGTAATTTCAGCTATCGAATCCTTGCTTGAGCCTGACCACATTCATCTTGGTTTAGAACTCATCATTGGTCCAAGTTTAATGGTTCTCAAGAAGAACACATTCTTGGTACCCGGTTTAAGGGTTCTCAACAATATGGAAGAATATATGAAGATATATTCTGGAGATATATATGGAAGATACGGTCAAATATATGGAAAGAGAATATTGTAGAATATTCGGTAGAATATTTCCTAGATTAGATCCTAGTTGGACTCTATAAATAGAGATCTCATGAAGACAATTGTAATCAATCAATTCTATTCTTTTTGTGATAGTGAGTTCAGGCCGATGTTTTTCGGTCACGTGGTTTTTTCCCTGTTTTGGGTTTCCACGGTAAATCTTGTGTCTTTTGCATTTCTTCATTTACATTCAGTTCTCATCACATTAATTCGATCCGACCCCGGATAACGGGAATTCTTTTCTTCTCCGGGAAGGAGGGAATTTTCCCAACAATTGGTGGTGGCTGTGGGGTTGTCCCGTGGGGTAGGTTGTGACGGATCGTGGCGATGGGGGAATACTGAGTTATCTCGAAGATGTTTGATGGCGACGACTATCGGTATTGGAAGATGCAGATTGAAGGAACTCTACGACGGCATGATCTCGGAGCGGCTCTGAAGAAGGATAAACCGAAAGAGATGGAGGATGCCGAGTGGTCGAGAATCGACGAAAAGGCTCTCGGGTTCGTAGTGGAGACTTTAACGAGAAACGTTGCCTTTAACGTTTTCGATAAAACCACTACGTACGGGATGATGAAGGCGATTGAGGATATGTACGCAAAGCCGACATCAACAAATTTAGTGCACATTGCAAAAAAACTTTACACCATGAAGATGGCCGAAGGTGGTTCAGTTTCCAAATACTTGAACGAGTTTAATAATCTTGCCGGACAACTTGCATCGATGGAGCACGAAATCAAGGATGATCAATTAGCAGTCCTTTTACTTGGAACATTACCGGACAGTTGGGGGACCACAGTCGACGTGATCAGTAGCCAAACGGGTAAGTTAAAGTTTATCGACGTGCGAGATCGGTTGATCAGTGAGGAAGTGCGGAGATCCAGTCGGGATTGCAATGACCCTGCTGCTTTGGCAACAGAGTCTGGTCGGTATAATAACCGATGGGGCAAGGGAGGACGTGATGGCGATGACGATCGGGATGATCGGTCAAAGGGAAAGACTCGGGTGAAGTCTAGGTCACGTGGCGAACCGGAGTGTTGGAATTGCGGAAAGAGGGGGCACTTGAAGCGAGAGTGCAAGGAGAAAAGAATGGATGTATCGACGTCGGTTGCCGAGACGGACGATGTACTAGTCGTGTGCATTGAGAGTCCGATTGAGTCATGGGTATTTGACTCGGGAGCATCATTTCACATTTCATCCGATAAAAGTATATTCGTTAATTTTGCGGGCGGAAATCATGGAAATGTCTACTTGGCGGACGGGAAGGCGCTGAGAATTACAGGTCGGGGAGACATACCGATCACATCTAACGGTCATAATTGGTTGTTAGAGGATGTAATGTATATTCCCGATCTTAAAAAGAATTTGATTTAGGTGGGCCAGCTTGATGCAAAGGGGTATCGAACGACTTTTGGAGGCGGATGTTGCAAAGTGTCGAAGGGATCAATGATCGTGGCCAGGGGAGTTAAGTCTGGAAGTGTGTATGTGGGGGCCGGATCCATAGCGGATCGACTGGGTATCACAAAATGCAAGACTAAACGAGGACATGTTCGAAATCGACATAAGGGTGAAGATGCGGTAAAACCGGCATTGTCGAGTGGGAGTGGAACACCGGTAAAGGTGGATCGGTCGGCGAGGCCTTCGGGAAAATCAGCCGATGAGGAGATCGGTGATAGCAAGGTTGATCGGTCGGAAATGGATCCGGGTATGGTCGATCAGACGGTAGATCGGAATACAGGGGAATCGTTAGCTTCTGCGGTTAGGCAATGGAGGGTGAGGAAAGCTTCCGAGGAGTGGGAGTTTGCCCTGAAGGACGAGAAAGTGTCCTTGGAGGCCAAGACTTCAGTTTTGGGGAAGTTGACAGATTTTGTCACTTCGGTTAAGTTAGGGCTGGGGCATGCCCTAACTTGGTTCACCAGGTGATTTGGCGAACGGGGACTTTCGAGGGTGGACACTTACCTCGAAATTCGGAGGTGAGAGTTGTTCAACTCTCAAAGGGCATCGTGTCGGTGCATAAGTGTTTGGCGGACTACTTAAGAAGAATGAAAGATCACCAACTCCAAGTGGGAGATTGTTAGGAATGGAGGTCGGGTGATAATCGATGGGCTCGATGGTGAAAGACTGACCAGGGGAAACCTAACATGAAGCGGTGATGTTGATCGACTTGATGGATCTCGGATCTATTAAGGATATCGATTGGACGATTGTGATGAGTCTATTTGATAGATGTCGGATTAGACTTGGATCGGGATTCGAGAGTATCGAGGGGAAATATCTTTCCTTAACGCATTAAATATATGGAATAAAGATATTGAGATATATCTTATTGGTTATATATATGGAAGAAGATATGAATATATATTCTGTTGGCGATATATATGGAAGAAGATATGAATATATATTCTGGAGATATATATGGAAGAATATATGCAAATATATCTTGTTATATATATATGGAAGATGCGGTCAAAGATATGNGTTTCTCCCTAAAAGAAATTCCGTCTAATTTTCTCCAATCGATCAATGACGAGCTTCGGGGCTTAATTTATTTTTTCGACAACATATGATTATTCCATGAATTTAATCGAGCTTGTACCCTATCAATTACCGGCTGTCAAATCTCTTTTTTATGTAGTTTCACCCCAGAGGGAGACCCAAATAAGTCATCGGTTGCTTTCCCACCCCACATCCCACTTGAGTTGCCATAAGCTCCACCGTCTCTTCCAAAACATTAAGTCTCATCAAAGCCGACTTTTGCATATTCACCGCATACGTGTTAATTGTTGGAATCGTATCAAAGTTTGTTGCATCTTCTCGATATTAGAATTAGACCATTCTCCAATCAATATAGTGTCATCTGCAAACTGTAATGTGAAATTTCGAGTCATTGACTACCAAAAGAGACGCCTTTCAGAGCTCCACTCCCTATAGAGTCCTCCAACATATAATGTAAAATCTCTGTTACAATAAGAAATAGGAACGGAGCCATAGGGTCGCCATGTCTCAATCCTTTACGAATTGGAAAAAATTCGGATGGGGATCCATTGACTAAAACTGCACCCGAAGTTGTACAAAGCAATGATTTTACCCATTTGATCGAAAATCTCACCTCTATCATAAAATTCAATAAGGTCTTCCAACATACGTTTTAGATCTTAATACGTCAGCAATAATCTCATTTATAATTAGAACTCCATCTATAATTTTCCTTCCAGGAAGAAAAGCAATATGTTATTCCCTTATCACCTCAACCATTTTTGCTCGTAATCTGTTTGTCAAAATCTTTGCTATAATCTTGTATTGTGCACCAACCAAAGAGATCGATTGATAGTCATTGAGCGCCATTGGATTGTCTCTTTTAGGAATTAATGTAAAGAAAGATAGGTTAGACCTCTTTCCATTTGTGGAGGTGGCCTCGAACTCTTTAACGAAATCCACAATATTTTTTTTCAAAATTTCCCAACCTTGTTTAAAGAGCCCAAAAGACAAGCCGAGTGGTCCAGAGGCTTTGTTGTCACCGCAACTATTAACAGCTTCTCTAATCTCAAGCTTAGATATCCCTCGATCTAACCATGAACAAAATCTGTCGAGAATGTATTAACATTAGAGAATGAGAAATGTTCCATATCAATGTGATCTTCAGCATATATTGTGCTAAAATGAGAAAAAATAACATTCTTTATCTAGTCTGGTTTGGTAACCCCCTCTATCAACCATCAACCCTGTAATAGGGTTTGATCTTCTCATCACTTTCATAGAATTATGAAAGAATTTTGAATTTTCATCACCGTCAATCATCCATTTGCATTTAGCCTTTTGTTGATACATCTTGGTTTGTCGCTCGATAAGTTGCCACATAACTCTCAAACACTCGGCTCTTGATATTCTTTCCTCATAATTGAGATCTCTCGATTACACCCCTATATCCCAGGATGCCTCATTTTTTCCTCGCTTCCTCTAATTTTGTGTTAACATCACCGAACACATGTTTGTTCCATTCTTTCAATTTCTGCTTTACAAAGTTAATCTTCTCCTTCAATCTGAATCTTGCAGCCCATCCACCTCAAAATCTCTCCATATTGATTTAAAAAAATCACAAAATCCCTCGTGTTCCATCCATACATTGAAAAATAGAAATGGTTTTGGCCCAAAGTCCTGATTATTAAGTTGAAGAAGAATCGAGCAATGATTTAATAAGTTGGCTCTAATCCCACCAACTCTGCATTGTGCCAGATTTGTGATAAATCTAGTGTTTTGAAGCATCGAACCAAGTGACTCATTTTTGTGTCAGATGTGATGTACCAAGTGAACCTCCGTCTCATTAGTGGCTTATCTTCAAATCCCTCTATGCTATGAATTCTCTAAAATCCTCTATTTCCATTAATGAGATTACCGCATTAAAATCACCCATCAAACAACATATACTGTCACTGCTTTCATGAATTATGGATATATCATCCCATAATTGTCTCTTAGCATCTCTTCCTATTGAAAACCCATCACCGTAAAAAACATTTATTAAAACCAAATTTCTATCCATATTATTTCACATTCCAATCACACCCACAAACCCATCACCGTAAAAAACATCATCATTTTTAAACACACTAGAAACACAAATTGAAAGCAAACCACCCTCCCTTCCTATTGCACCCCTCCAGTGAAAGTCAACCATTCTGTTGTCCCATATGTTCAAAATTAGACTCAATGTGACCTCTGATATTTTAGTCTCTTGGATCATCAAGAATTCAATTAATTCATTCGCTATTAAATTACAGAGCATATGTCATTCTCAATACTTGTCAACCTCGAATATTAATACTCAAAATCTTCATATTTCACTCAAAATAAAGTCCTTGTCTCACCACTAAAATAGGGTAAATCTAAGTCTCCCTAAGTAGTAACATGCAAATGATTAGGAGTCAATCCCATCATACTTCTAATTTCATTAATATGTGCATTCTCAATTTTCTATTTTTCATCTCAATTTTTGATTAGGGTAAATCTAAGTCTCCCTAATTCATTTGATTCTTTGCTATCTGATCCAAAGTGTGATTTTAATTCTGAAAAAACGTGTCCCTTATCTCCTGATTTTAATTCTATTGAAACATGTGCATTGTTGCATGAAAATTCTTGCATTGCTTTAAATGGACAAAAATGTATTTAAGCTCTTAAAAACCATGTCTCTAATTCTGATTGCAAAACATTAGGTATACAAAGCATGGGATAGGCTATAAATCAAAAGAAAAACATGAATCAATGTCGGTAAAGATTAAGAATAAAAATTCTATTCTTGTGTGCTTACCCCCATATGTGAAGTTTAATTTTCGCACAAAAATATATGTCTCTAATCTAATTCGAAAACTACATGATATAGGACAAAATATGCATGTTAGAGTCTTTAAGTTCACTCAAAAATGGATTCCAAAAGGCTATGTTTAAATGTTGTGATTTATGTAATTACTTGATAAATGATTAATAATGATGTTATGAACAGAGCAGTGTGAATTAAACTTGATTATGTGTTTATAATTGTAAAAATTCTAGAGCATAGTATGATAGATTATTTTCATTTTTTTTAGAGATCTAGTTAAAGAGAATATGTTTTATGCTGAAATTTGTGCCAACTTGTGATCAAATTGTTGATACTTACTAAGTGTCTTAATATTCACAATTTGATTCCAAAGAAAAGTTGTTGGCCTGTTGTTGTGTTTGTAAAATCGGTGAGTTAAAACTATGTTGTTCATATATGAATTATACTTTATAAAATGTGATTATTGAGTATAAACTTCGTTCTTTTTGACTGATTATGATTTCATTTGTGTTGATATGGTTAATGTGGGAGAAATATCATGATAAATGTGTGAATTGTGGTATCAACTTGACGTATTGAATGGCTTATGCAACAACTATACTATTAATCAAATTTTTGCTCAATTTGATGAAATTATCTCTCTTTAGTTGCTGATGTGGTTCAAAGCTGAAAAATAGTATGTTTTAAAAATTATGATGCTGTAGTTGCTATGTTTGCCTTACATATTGAATAATTTGAGAAATAGTTTTGGATTGATGAGTTGATGTTAGAAATGTGGTATTTGAAATGCTTTGTTTGTGTTTTTTAAGAATTGTTGTGGTCTGATTGAATTGTTGCTACTTGCTGAACTTCGATCTTATCTTATGTTATACTTGCTATGTGTAAGTGAAGATGATAATTGTGTAGACAGTTTCATTAAATATGACATATGTTAAAAGTCTATGTTTGACACTATGATATGATGTGAGAATACCGTTGTGTTGAAATGGTTATGCTGCTACATGAACGAATATCTCTTCACCATTGTATGAACATCAAATCTATCTTACCTTTGCTGTTTGTGTAAGTTGGTGTGCGTTTGATGTAATTGCATAGCTTTCTGCATTGTGCTTTTGTCTTTGGTGTATATTTGAAATTGCATTTGTATATTTTAGTACTAACCGCCTCTATTTGATTATGTACTCCCATTTGAGGAGCTCACGCATCTGGACTTAGGGAGAGAATTCCATACCTGGAATAAAGTTATCTTCTTGGTTGTTCATGTCTTCCAACTATACCTTTTCAAATTAAGGGGAAGTTCACCGCTCTCTTAAGTGTGAGTGAGATTGAAATTCTTTCAGGAAGTGAATCTCAGGTGTTACAGGCTTGGAGTACGATCTACAAATATCAAGGAGGAGATTGTTGTTAATGACATTCAGATCGTGATTCGATTATGGATCTACGATCGAGCCTTGTGAATAAAATGTGAATTGGGCCTGTGTGCATACTAAATTGGGCCGATGACCAAATTAACTTCTTGGCCCAATTATATATAAAGTGAACATAAGGAAGATAGAAAATGTCGTGACTTTCTGTTTGGTTTTGAGGCTAAAATATTGAGAAAGGGGAAAACTCTTAAGGGTTGCGACTGTGAATTGTTTGTCACGATTCTTTATGATCTTGAGGTGTTAGATTTAAACATCTGTTTGAGTTTACATTGGTAAACATTCGGAGTGACAAGATTCGTGTAAATCTGGTATTGAACGGGTGTTGGAAGCATATGTGATTTTAGTTCCTTGAAATACAGTGGTGAAGTGACCATTAGTGTAATTCATTTCTTGTTATTACTAATTCGTGTATCATGTGTGCAGGAAAACGAAAAGGAACGGAGGAAATTTCGTGGTTCCGTTGAACACAAAATTTTCAGAATCTTTGAGTGATTGAAACCCTCATATCGGAATATATGTGTGTGCTAAAGCTTCGGGAGAAAAATATTGAGTAATTCTATCCCTTAAATTTACGTTTATTGCGATTACGTGTGTTTTTTGTTTATGATTAGCGTGATATTAAAATTTCTGTGTGTATGAACATTTCAATTTGCTAATTAGTGAAAATAACGTAGGGTCGGATAGTGGATTGCAGATACGATCGATTCTAAGCCAAGAATCATGATCGGATACCACTTAAAAAGTCTTTGTGTTCTTATTTTATGTTTCAAATAAATAGACTTAAGATAACATACATAAATCATTTTTCAGTTAAGAAAAAAATAATTCAACAATTATCACATTATAAGCATCTCTAAGCACAACAATGGCTTAGAGATGGGCCATTTTCCTCTTCTTCAAAGTAGACAATTCCTCTACATGGGCCTCTACCTTTGCCAATCTTGTCTGCAAAGTACTCATATGAGAATTTAACTTTTCATTTTTTGTAGTTAAATTTTGAATGGAGGTATCTCTAGTTTTCAATTCTTTTTTGCATTGGTCAAGAACCCGCGTAGTCTCCTCCTTCATTTTTGCAGTCTGAGTATTACGTTGTTTCTCAAAATTTGTTATGATACTATATATATCATTCATCTGCGTTAGAATAAACGGTAAAATCAATAATAAAAAAACAACAACGAATTAATAAATAAAATTTCAATATTGGAAAATTTTAAAAACGCAAATCTAGATATCAAGAAAACACGTAAACAAGCAACACAAATCGTTGCAACACATTCTCCTATTCAAAAATTATCATAAAAAAATCAACACAAAGAATCTATTTTAAGGCATCTACCAAGAACAACTTTAATAATTTTAAGTAATAAGTATGAAATACATCTGTAACAATAAAATATCTCTATCCAAGAAACTAGTTCTCAATAACTCAAATATCCACAATACTAAGACTAAGACCAATGATAATCATGACTGCCAAATTTTGTTTTGGACGAAATTAGTATAACTCGTTGGTAATTGAAAAAGCACAATAGATATTATGTTGGATCCAACAAATGAGAGCACAATGCATTGATAGACTTTATGGGTAAATAAAGTCATAACTCGATATATCTTTTATGTTAGTTTCTAAGGTAGATTTTTCACCTGCATTAGAGTCAGTTTCCTAGAGATCTTGGTGTTGAAGGTAAATCTGCATTTTTGTTGTCCATACTCGATATCTTTACATTTGAATGTTGGGGTAGCAATGAAGTTGATGATATTTTTCTGAATAACAAGAACATCACGTAAACTAAGAAGCTTAGTGTAATTTGAATCTTGCATATCTATTTTTAATGTCATGTTCTTTTCCTTATTCAATTATTGATTGCATTAATGTGTTTTTAGCCAACGATCTAGTGATCTAGATTGATCTTTAATCTTACAAACTTGAAGCTAAATTTGGTTTGAGCTTTGAAGAAAGTTGTTTGAATTATGAAAACAATGAATATTACCATTGAGTAACCTTTTAAGTCAGTTGGGTTTGTATTCTTCATGGGCCTGAGGAGTTTTGGGTATTTTGTATTGATTGTGTTCATGGTCTTCATTAAATTTATAAACTCATTCTTCTCTTTGTCTTTTCTAGGTTTTGACCCATTAATTCCCTTGATTTTATCCAAAAAATTTTGGGTTGAGTTTGATTTTGGTCTTTTATAGTTTGAGTTTGATTTTGGGTTGAATTTGATTTTTGGCCAAAAATATTAACCCAACACAGCAGCACGATTGATATCCCTAATCAAGCATATAATTTTTTATTGAACAAATATCTAATTGATAAAAATGTGAACAAATATTACTTATTAATAATATTAAATATACAAAATTACTATTTATTGTATTTAAGTGTTAATCGGGTTTTGGGTCTGGATTTCGTGAGACACACATTCGACCATATTGTAGAAGATCAGGTAATATTTGGGGATATTATATATTATTAGGTTATTGGGCCGTTTGCTATTGGACTTTTCTGTGTGTTGGGCCTTTTCCTTTTCATTGCTATTGGGTTGTGCGATAGACTATGGAGGTTGGGCTGTGCGATAATCGGTTGGTAAATGGGATGTAAGTCGATTAGCCCACAATATAACTTTGGCTACGTCGCTTGAGTTTGCACACTTTTGTTTCATCGCCTAGGGTTTGCTATTTTTGCTCTATACGTATTTTTGCATTATGGCATGTGTTCTTGCTATGACTTGAGACTGTCTTGTGCTGCTACGCGATATCTCTTGTGTGCTAGCCTGTTTTTTCTTTCACTTTGTTGTGTTGCTTTCACAAGAAATCTTCGAAACTAAGGCTTGATGCCTTTGAATATGAGGCTTGCCGCCTATTCTTTAAAAGTTTTCTTGTGCAGATCTGTAACTTAGAGCGTCTGTGACCCTATAGTGCTCTTGTGATTCACTGCATGTGTTGAATATTGTGTGCTTGGAATTGTGTAGATTTTAGTTATCTTTACGCATATTGTTATTGTGCTTTATCTTAACTTTGTGACCTCCATTATACTCACTAGTTGAGTATCGCTTACCACGGCACAAAAGTTCAAGTGTAAAGCATTGTCTGGTTTCAAATCTGACGGGTTCTTGAACTTCTTGTTTCAGATCTCATCACAACACTTTCAGATCTACAATATTTTGAGTAGATCTGAAACCTCTTGAACGTCTTGAA
>RWGZ01001570.1:0-71031 GCA_009725065.1 Utricularia reniformis
TAGAAGAACCCGGGACGTGATAATAAATCCGACCCAACATTTTTGTGACAAGGGATATGCAGAAGAGATCATACGCATCTGTGAAAAAACCCATTCCAGAAATCACAATTGCTGTGAAATGATACCACTGCGTTTTCGCTACATCGAGAGCGTTGAGAATTGAAAGATTCTCCGCTGACATTTTGGTCACTTTTTTACAGTATCTGCGATCAATTAAAGTCCGCTCTTAAATGAATCGAAGATCAGATCTACATTTGAGAAATTGAGAGTGATAGTCGGTATATCAACTTTGCATGAACAACTCAGTAAAAAACTCACAAAATCATCACAAGTTAACAAAAACCCACGTACTAATTCATGCAAAAAACCAACTTTTAAATCAGAAACAGAAAAAATGGTGAAAGGAAAGCTTCTAACCTGGAAATCTGATTGTTGTTGATAAAAGAGAAGGGTTTCAATGTGAAATTGGAAAGTGTGGATGAGAGCGTTACTTATACGAATACCGAGAAGAATTATCCCCCGGAATATCCTCGAATTCTCAGTCCTCCCTTCCTTCTTTTTCTCACTTTCCTTCACACACCAATCACAAAGTTACACACATCTCATTGTGATCTTGGAAATATACACGGGAAAAGTTAACCTGGGACACGAGCCGATCATAACCAAAAAGGCCAAAACACATCATTTTAACCTATGTTTTTAAATCGATCATTTTTATCGAATTGGAAAATGTCTGATTCATTAAGAATCGGTTCAAACCGTGGTTCGAATCGGTTTGAACCGCAAAAACTTTGAAAAGATTTAATTATATCATAATTTTCATAAAATTATGAACCATTGCAAATTAAGCATCGTACTCATGAACAACTCATGAACAACTCGAAAATCAAGTATCATTGTCATAGAATAAGATAAAATATAAAAAATATAAAAACATCAAGCACATATCAGCATCCATACTTTTTCAATCCTCTTGGAATGATGTGAATCTCAAAGTTCCAAAATCCGGTAATGATCCTAAAATTGAATAGAAGTAAAACGAAATGTTAGTATGCGAACCACATAATAATCATGAAATGTTATATGTAGAAAATTNTGCCTGGGCAAATCGAAGATCTGCTTCTTGATCCTACAGAGGCCAATTCAAGCTAACAACCTCCAATTTCAGCATATCTGCAACTTTGGAAGAAGAAACTCTGCAGCTTAAGATGAAAAAGGAAACTTACGCCAACTTCTCACCTTTCTGTGTTAATTGGCTTATCTATGTTAAACTCTTATGTATTACTTCCTTTAAATATGCGATGCTCGTGTGAGGATCAAGTATTATCGTTTTTCTGCTGTAAAACTAATGTATGTTTTCTGTTTTGCTATTCCAGTGTTCTTATGCTCTGATATTTTCGTTTTCTCTTCGTGGTTATGCAATGAATGAGCTTACAGGAGTAAGTGGTGCAATGAATGTCTGAAGCAAAGTCTATATCATAAATCATATATACAACCACAATCAACACAACACATTACTCATATACATGCCCTTCAAGTTCTTCATCAAGTCCTTCAATATAATGGGATAAAAGGAGTAATTACATAGAGAAAGATATATGTAAATTTATTGAAATGAATAAAACTATTGATTTTCGACATAAAATTTAAGAGTGTTACATCATATATATAGTGATGACTTAATTCAAAATAATAACTGAAAGTATAAATTTAGAATCGAATTTTGATTGTGTCTTTGATCTAATCTTTAGGAGATTTGTTACGGTTGACTGGACTGTTTCTTCCAACGGATAATTCAACATTTTCACATTTGTGATTACTTCATTTCCAACCCAACCAACCCATACAAACACTTCAATCTAGAGCCTATACGTAGAAAAAATTATGTATCTAAGTGTAAGAGTTAATAAGATTAATATATTTTTTTAATTTTAGATTTAAAATTTGTAATTGATCACGTTAAATTTATAATTGTTCGGACAAATTGGTCCCCACCCTAAATGTTCGAGCTGTTTGTAATGTAAATCAACAAATGCTCTCAAATACGTTGAATCGAAATTTTTACCTATTAATTGAATCATTATTGAACAATTGTGGAATCATTGTTGCCATTTTATTAAATTATTTTTATTTATAAGAAAAATATTATTATTATTAAAATATAGTTAAACATATTTTTATTTTTATAGAATTATATAGTTAATTAAAATTTTAAAATCTATTTCAAAATCATAAATTTATAAATACATTTTATGTATGATTTTAATATCTCTAACTATATGAATAAATTTCATAAAAAAATTCATATTTAACATTTTTCATACTTGGTTTACCGTTCATATGAGATATTTCGGGGAAAATTGATATCTTGCATTATATCGGTCGATAGACAAAATCTTTTGTGACTCAAAAAATAATAAAATATTGAATAATTAACTAATTCTAAATATAACAATTAACTTTAAATGTATCGTTTGATATATCACCTATGTTAAACGGACACCGCCACGGGTCTCGAATTTGCTTAAAGAGTCCGACTCGAGATATTATTAATAAAAAATAAACTACAAATATTACCCAAAAACAAATTAATATAAGTCAAATAATTTTTATTGACAACAATTAGCCCACATTTTTTGCAATAAAATTTTACTTACAATTTACCATATCAACAATACAATATTGATAAAACTAAATTAAATAAAAGAAACCTACAATAAATCAAATACAGAATCAATAAATCAAATTAACAAGGTGATTGGGAAGTGCGGTTTATAGCTACAATGGGCATGGGTTGGGGGTTGCGGCTGGCAAGGAAGGTGTTATCGCTCCTAAAAATAGGTAATAACAAAATTTAGATCCCCTTTTATGAGTAGGGGTCCTATGAAAAGGTAATACAAAAACAAGAAGTAAAAAGAAACGATTTTTGTAGGTGGAAAACATTTCTGTAAAAGAAAAGATAAAAAACCACCCCGACTGTAACATTTGAATCCACTATAAACAGCAAGTTCGTAGATTTATAATTGGAGAACACAATGTAGAAAACAAAAGGAAAAAAATCATCTTTTGCTGGCCACTGTCGTAGGTTTCCCGATCGGAAAAAAAGTGAATGACAGCATCTTCATTAGGTTATCAATAAAACATTCTATTAGATTAACAATCAAATTCCCATATATTAACACTTTAACTATGTTTATATAGATAATTAGTTCAACCCAATTATAACTCTTTCGGGCCTATCAATAATAAAATCCAATAAATAACGACTCATTAATCTCTAAATTAATGATCTATTAATCTATAAATTAAACACAAGAAACCACTAAATAAGTAACACGGTCAAATATCACGAAAAGTTATAAGCAATCTCAATCATCAAAATAGATCGATATGTTTCATTTCTCGACTTGGGAATGACTATATAGAAATATATGTGTCATTGAATAATAAATTTCTCAGGGCGATATCAGAAGTCCTTTGATTTGGTAGTCGAAGGATTCGAGTACACAAATCACAAATTTGCCCTGAGAATATTGTTGCAATATACTCACAATAGTAGTATCACATTTTGTAACTAAATATATCAAACAGAAGTGAATAAGTATATCTCAAATAAATAAAAATTACTGAATGAATACTATCCTCTCATGAAACTTCATATATACTTCAAAAATAATGAGTGATAATATTTTCCCCTTATTACTGAACCTGACGTTATAGTAATCCAAAATCTCTATCTATGAACTCTATAAAAGTCTTCGATGACTTTTTCTTTCATATGTTATCTTTAAAATTTATGATAGTTTCCGACTATCGATAAGACTCAATGTATGTGAGAATATCTCGATATGTCTGAATAAACGACTTCACAATTCCTCGTATAACAAATATGATTTTCTGAACGAAAATAAAATATTCCTTGTTGTTGGGCACTATTACGATAACTTTAGTTATAACTGAGAGTCACCAGTCTTAAATAAAATTTAGTGAAGTCAACACTATAAGGTAGTCATTTGATCATCTTGATCGTAAATGAAAATACTCAATCATAAATAACGAAATCCATGTAGTATAACCATCAATTGGTCATCTTGATCGTAAATGAAATTACCGATCATAGATAACGAAATGCATGCCATTGGACCATCACTTGGCCAATATAATAAATGAAGTCATGTCATAACGTGGCTTCATAATTTCTCCGATAATTAATATTCTTTTCCTTAACGTAAATTACACAATATTTCTGCAAGTGTTAGAGAAGCCCGAGAACGCCATGAAACTGAAATGGCGGGTTTTGTTTCGAAGAAGCTCACCGCCGCGGAGGTTTTAGAGGATGTTCTTAACCCTCCTCCTCTGACAATAAAAACAATAAAGAAGCTCTAGGGCGGACATGGTGAAAGCTCATACTCCCAAAAAAAAATATAAATAAACTTCCGGATATAGTATATTCGCTTTTGTAATATCTCTCATTTTTGTATTCTCTGTCATATATTGAAATTTTCTTTCATTTATTTTCAATTTCTCTGATCACTTTAAGAAAAATCTAACTCCGAATAATCTGAATCGACAAGTTATCCTCCAAAATAATAATAACTTTTCATGTGATTAGGTTGCCGATTAAAGATACATAATCTTTCGGCATGATTTGAATCCCAGATATTCCCGAACGCGGGTAAGAATCCCAGATAATCATAGAAAGTTTTTACGATAATTCCGAGCATGGGTAAGAGTCCCTAGTAATCATAAAAGGAATAGTATTTTCAATGAATTCCGTGAACAAGGATATCTCAATCATACAAACGACATTTGGTATTTCTCATAGAAATGTGTTCTCGACGAAGGTGCATTCTCACTAAGTATAAACTTGCATTCGAGATTATCTTATTCTTAACGAAGCACCCCTCATTCACTTGCATGTTTTCTTCGAGTCTACACTTGCACTCACGATCATCGCACCTTACCTCCGGTATAAACTTGCACCTGGGGTTACGCTTTCCCACCGGTATAGACTTGCACCCGGGGTCATCACACTTTCCCTCTGGTATAAACTTGCACCCGAGGTCAACACACTTTCCCACCGGTATAAACTTGCACCCGGGGTCATCACACTTTCCCCCCGGTATAAACTTGCACCTGAGGTCATAACACTTTACCGATATAAACTTGCACCCGGGGTCATCACACTTTCCCACCGGTATAAACTTGCACTCGGAGTTATCACGGTATAAACTTGCATCGCGGCATCACACTGTCCTGCCAATATAAACATGCACCCGGGGTCATCACGGTACCAACTTGCACCGCGGCATCACACTGTCCTGCCGGTATAAACTTGCACCTGGGGTCATCACGGTACCAACTTGCACCGTGGTATCACACTGTCCCGCCGGTATAAACTTGCACCCGGGGTCATCACGGTACGAATTTGCACTGTGGCATCACACTATCCCGCCGGTATAAACTTGCACCCGGGGTCATCACAGTACCAACTTGCACCGCTGCATCACATTGTCCCACCTGTATAAACTTGCACCCGGGTCATCACGGTATAAACTTGCACCGCGGCATCACACTATCCCGCCGGTATAAACTTGCACCTTGGGTCATCACGGTATAAACTTGCACCACGGCGTCACACTGCCCCGCCGGTATAAACTTGCACCCGAGGTCATCACGGTACTAACTTGCACTGCGGCATCACACTTTCCCATTGAATAAATACAAAGCACTCCTCACAAGAATATCATTATAAGGAATGATAAGAAGATCTACCATTACGAATACTACCAATAAAGTCCTTGATATTTTTTGATTTCCGAAAATTTTTGGGAGAATAATAGGTCTTTCGGGAGCAACAACAATGTTGTTAAACCCGACTAACTTTCAATGTATTTGTTGGAGCTTAATAGTTCCCTGCAAAGATATCTTCTCGAAATCATATATGGTAAAGATATTCATCAACTCAATAATGTCGTAGGTGAAATAAGAAGACGTGTTCCATATATATATATTTCAGGAAAAATATCGTTCCAAACGATCAATAAAAGAAATATGAAGAAGGTGAGTTCCATAAAATTTTTATTCCGGATGAATACCATTCCAGATGGATTATTTAATGCAACTTGATGGATTATTTATGTCATATAAAAGGTTAATGCAACTTGATGGATTATTTATCGATAAAACATTATCAATAATATAAATTTCTATATAGATTTATATAGAAACATAAAACTTGATGGGTGATTTCGCTAGACTTTGAGTCTCGAAACATAAAACACTGAAACCATAGATAAAATGTCTGAAACATATAAATAACTCAATAAAATTTCTTGATAGAATTCCATAGAGAAATAGAATATTATGTGATATCAGTTTCTTCTTATTGATAATCAGATAAATATGCTCATAGCTGAAAACCGAAAAAGTTTGCATCATAGTCTTTGATAATGATATATTGCGCTCTTTCAAATATTCTCTAATCATGAACAAACTGAATACATACAAAGACAAGCTTCTGTATGTTCTTTCGAATTCAAAATATTTTGATAAACACCGAGGAAGAAGATACCTAATAAATTCCCCCCGGATGAATTCTCGCTCCGAGAAGGCTGAGTAATGATTTCACCAACCGGGGGTTCTTCCGAAAGTATTGATTGAGTCCCCGGTAATACATCGCCATCGTTTCTTTCAGTTATCCGAGGGTTCGGCATTGTTATCGACCCTCGACAGTGAAAAGATGCTAAAATACTCTCTACATGATTTAATCTCAGAAATATTCAAAATATATTTAATCTACCACTAAATATTTGCCGTAATAACTTCAAGGAACCCAAATTACGAAAATTATCCAAACATCAATTTATCCGGGAATCTTCCAAAATTATTGATAATGTCATTAGGAACTTTTATATGCGATTCTAGGGCCTATAAATTACGAAAACACAATATCCCCGGGGTGTCCGAAATATAAAATACCTCCTAAGTTACTTTATCTCAAAATATTCAAAATACATTGGAAGGCGTGCCATAAGATTATCGGGTATCTTAATTACAAAAATATCCCCGTGCAATATCAATAGTGATCTTCGTAGTTCATCGCAAAAATATTCATCCCTTTTTAATTCGTCGTTGTGGCAGAATATCAAATAAACAACTTCACATTTTTTGTGATGCATTTGACATACTATGAAATCAAATAGAAATGAACTCTAATAAACTCAATTGTCTTCAGTCTGCAGACTCAACTCCGACTCCACCAATCAATTAGAAAAGAACTATCGTGCTCCAAATTTGTAATATTATGAGCACATTGAACACAAAGCCATAGAACCATAATCCAGATGTAAAAGCATTTAAATAATAATTTGTCGTGATATAAGAAAAGAAAACCTATAGAAAACTAAGATAATCTTCGTCCGATCAAGTGTATGCTAAGTTCCCATTGTTATAAGAAAAATCCATATTTTTTTCAATAAAAAATAAATTTCCATAAAAAAACCAAGAACTTCTATATTTCATCTTCGTAATATCGAATTCTCTTACGTTTCCAATAATGAAGGAAGTCTCCAATTTCTCGAAAACTTAATAATTGTATTTGCTCAATATTTTGTATCTCATAGAATCTCGCATAATATAACTCGATCAAACTCGATCTTGATTGCTCTAATTATGGTAATTTTCGACAATCCCGATTATAAATAAGAAAATCACTGCTATTCATGAAATAATTTTATGACAACTTCAATAACATATGGGAAAATATGTGTCATCCATACGAAAATTTCCTGACTATTCTGATCATAAATAAGAACATCAATTCTAATACTTGCATGTTTCGGAGGAGACAAATGTCTTTTCTACGCATCCAAAACAAATTCAATTCATATGTAATCTTTCCCGAGAGTTTCCGGCTATCCATAAGATTCTTTAAAAATTAAATAATTATTTGTTAAGGTAGTGATAACCTGCAGTCGAAAATTATGAAAACCATATATCAATGGAGATTTAGAATACCAAATTCTTGTCTTCAGATGATGAAGAATAATATAATAATAAGAAATAAGAGTCCACTCGTCAATCATTATGAAGATACCGGATATAATACCAAAATGATGAGAGTATTAGAATGTAACAAGATCTTGATAAGAAATATATTTATAATAATATTATAACTAATGATATTATTGGCTCCGTGACAAAATGAAAATATAATCCTAATAATAGATCATCATAATTTAACAAATTGTGATGATAATACATACAAGTCATCTAGTAAATTATTCTGAATATATTAGAGAGAATACCAGAATGAAGAGATTATCATATTATCATAAGAGCCACATCATTACAATCCATAAGATAATGAAATCCATCTTCTTTGATTACGTAATTTAAAATCCACAATAAATAAAATCTATCGATCTGCACTTTCCACAACAAAGTCCGTTCAGAACATTGAATAATTTGTCTTGATCAGTATGTATAAATATCAAAACGATCCAATAGTGAAACAATTAAATCCATATCAGAATTCTTAGATAACGGATTCTGAAAAATCGGAAGAAACATTGTTATATTTCCACCGATAATACGAATATTGAAATCATGACAGAAACTGATCTCCACCGTTGGAACGCAGAAAAATGTGTCATTAATAATATATGTAAATTTCAGAATAATCAAACGGTGAAATAAATCACATTATATATAATACTACAACTCAGTATATCAGAAAACGCATATAGAAACATTGAAAGTTCATCGTGAATTTAAAATCGAAAGAGCATTCAAAATCGATCTCCACCTTCTAGAACATTAACCAGTACGTCTAGACTAATATAAATTAATTTCGGAAACATCCAAGGGTCCAATTATGCAAACTGAATAGAATACCCGAACAACGCATTATTATAGGATTAGAAATAACAACCATATATTCAGATAGTAAACCGGAATATGAGAGTACCATAAAAACTGCTCTTCACGAATCAGAAGACCAAAAGATATGTATCAAACCATGCTAAAAATTTCAGAACGATCCGATGGTACAACTATGAGATTCGAATCGAAAAACCCAATTCGGTATACTTGAAAAATCAGAAACAATTTCTTCTAAACGAACCTTAATTTCAACATCGAAACGACAATAAAAATCGATCTTTACCGTTCAGAATATAGAATAATATGTTTTTAGCAGTATACAAAAATTGCAGACCGATCCAACGGTTCAATATTTAGAAACAAATGGATTACCAAAACTGCGCTGAATCGAAAAATATATTCGCGTTTTCCATCCCAAACTCCGGATAAAAACTCAATGGGATTAATAGCGTCCCCACAAACGGCGCCAATGTTATTGCTCCTAAAAATATGCAATAACAAAATTTAAATCCCTTTTATGGGTAGGGGTCCTATGAAAAGGTAATACAAAAGTAAGAAGTAAAAAGAAACGATTTTGTAGGTAGAAAATCTTTCTGTAAAAGAAATGATAAAAAACTACCCCGGCCGTAGCCTTTGAATCCACTATAAACGTCAAGTTCGTAGATTTACAATAGAAGAACACTATGTAGAAAACAAAAGGAAAAATATCATCTTTTGGTGGCCACTGTCGTAGGTTTCTCGGTCGGAAAAGAAGCGAATGACGGCATCTTCATTAGGTTATCAATAAAACTCTCTATTAGGTCAACCATCAAACTCCCTGTTATGGTCCCTTTTTAGGGATACCAACAGTCATCCGGTTCGTTAAGAAACAAACTCGGTTTTGATTTGTTTTTTGTGGGAGAACGATTAAGAAATTGAAAACAATAATGTGGCACATCAATTTATAGTGGAAAACCCCGTGAAATGGGGAAAAAACCACTTGACCAAGAGTAATGGTTGTTCTCAGTCGATTCACTAATCAAGTAAATGTTCAAATACAAGGAGAGCAGAGGCTTATGAAGATGACAATGATAAGAAAGCGATAAAAATAATCCCGGCAAAGTAACGGCCTATTCTTCGCATCCAAAAGATCCTGCTAATTCCGTCATCAAGTTCTGTATTTATAGGGCTGATGGCGTTTGAGATCCACGCCCTGTAACCGCCTCTGACAATTCTGTTGAACGTCATTATCGCACGCTATAAAACGTGGCTGGGACCGATGCGTGGAAAATGTGACAAGGCCTGAAGCGTGGAACACGTGAAGAGGCTCGAGGCTTAGAACGCGTGACTGTAACCGTTTAGACCGATCCATTAGGTCGGTCTATATGTATTCCTTGTTACGACCAACTCTATCTTCAGTCCTGACTTCTTAATGGACCTTCGGGTTAGTTAATCCAAATGGGCCAAAGTGACGATCTTGGGCCGCATTAGTTCGTCTTTAATCATTCGGGCTAGCCTATTAGATTGGGCCTAACCCAACAGAGGGTACCCGGTCCCAGAGCCTTCATCACTAGCCCCTCGGACTTGTGTGACATCACAGAGGTGATATAAGGCCGATCACATGACGGATTAGGCACTTTTAGGACCGTTCCCGATGATGGAAAGCGTCCTATTGACTGATCTCATACTTGAGCAAATTTGGAAAACTGATTTTTGAATTGCAAGTGAGCGTATCGGTTGCCTCTTTTTCGTGTTATTTTTATTTAAATGATAAAATTCCGATTTGTGCCTTTACATATTCTGTTAACTGACAGGCGTGCTCTGCGGGTACAGACTGCGATTGCCTGTAGTAATCCTACGTGGCAACGCCTGATACGTCGGGATTTTACTATTTAAATCAGGTTTTCTGAGACTGTTCACCCCTACCGCCTAATTGCAAAAAATCGTCGCCAGAGCAGCCGTCGCACAACATTCTCGGTTTTGCCTATCTTCGACCACTCTTACCCAGTTTTCTTAAGGTAACAACTATGGCTCCTCGTAAGGCTAGGTATCCAACCATGTCCGAGTTAGATATTGAAGAGCTTAGATCTAAGTTCTCAATTCCCGCTCATTACTCCATCTGGAAGGGAAAAGAAGATGTCCCTTGTTTCCTTCCAGCGGAAATGAACGTCCTAGCCAGTGCCTTACCCGTAAGTTATGCTTTCCTGAAGTGCGGGTTACGTTTTCCGCTACATCCATTTGTAGCGGGCGTGCTTCTGGAGATTCATTGCCCTACCTATGTCCTGTTCCAGGGTAATTATGTATATATTGTGGCGTTTATCTTCTATTGCCACGAACAAGGTGTTGCCCCAACCTTAGAAAGTTTTTTCAATCTATTTCTGGTTGGGTCCCGAAGGGGTTAGGGCTTATTAGGGTGTTGCAAATTGTATTATATTGCGATGCGCACCAAAGAGTGCGCGATAGTAGATAAGGAAGAGTCCTTACATGAGTGGGATTCTTTTTACATTTGGATAACATTCACGAAGGATGACCTATTGAAGGTGTGGCCAAATATATCCCACCTTCTCATAGGTAGATTGGACCGCACTAGGTTCAATCCCGCTCGTTCAGACATCGCAGCTATGCTGGCGATGTTCCCTCCTCCCAAAGCACGTCTTAGGATGGTGGACCAGCTTCGGGAGGAGAGACTAATAAGAATAGGAATCGCTGGTAGGACTGGAGCCCCACCCCCGAAGGGAGTCTTTTCTTCCACAGATCCATCTGAGGGATCGGGTATGAAATTAATTCTTATGTTACCATTCCTGATCCTCATGTATTTATTTTGCAGACTCAACCGAGACGATGCCAAGCTCCAGACTTAAGCGTATAGTTGCAGCTTCGGCCCGTCATTCTAGTGGATGCCAAGGAACAACCAGTAGTTCGAAGCCCTCTGAATCAGCGACGGGTGGTACGCTGATTCCATCGGGGACGTCAACTGGAGGGAACCCCCCGATCTAGACCACCATCGCAGGCACACAAACCCTGCGTTGCACAGGGCAACCCTCAATGGGAAAGGGGCACGCACCTCGGGTATTTGAAGTAGTAGAGGAAGTGATAACGGCTAGGATTCGCTCTTTGAGCCTATCCGGTCTTTACCGGATTGGAAGTAGTTCCCCAATTGGTACTGACACAATTGCTTTGTTACTATAGGGAGCTATTCCCATGGAGAAAGTCCTCCCCGGTCCCAGTTTAAGCGCCAAGGTTCCCTTAGGTAAAGGGAAGAGAACGGCCGAAGTGAAAGCCCCGAAGATCGTCAAACGGCTGAAGAAAGGGGACGATTCTTCGGTCCCTACCAAAGGAATCGTTCTGAGGGAACCTGCCTCGGGCCCTAAGACCAACTCCGACTGAGGAGTTGCTTTGGGCCTGCTGGACAGGTTCAAGAAGTTAAGAAGTTGGCTTCCTGAAGGAGCGCCTTTCTCAAAGACTTCCGCCTATATGGGGAGTAGAACCCAGACAACGTTCAGCCAGATGTTTCTGGGGAGGAATTGATTGAAGGCTTCCTCGACATCGCAACTAAGGTAAGCCTTCTGATTTAAGGGCCCGAAGGTTTATATTCTGACCTTGGCATCCTATGTAGATGTTGAGAAAAGGCTTCACCGCCGCGATCGCCGTGGAAAAGAACCAGGGTGATCACATTATATCTCAGGAAGTCCAATACCAACTTGACCTTGCAAAAATGCAAGTTGGGATCAAACATGATGAGCTGGTCTCGGTACGAGAGGATCGGGACCGGTTGGATAATGATTTGTTAAGGGCTGGGACCGAAATCTCACTCTTAACAAGTCAGATCTCTGAGCTGGAGAGGAAAGGGAAAGCAGCTCAAGAGGATATGGAAGCCAAGCTACGGTCTAAGAATGATGAGTTCAAACAGACCCAAGCTCGGGCCCAAGAGAAGAGGAATAAACTTAACGATCTTCTGCTTCGAGCCCAAGAAGAAAAATCGAGTTTGGAGTAGGAGTTGACTCAAGCCCGTGCTTCGGCTCAGAGTTCGGTCCGAGAAACGGTTCTGGGATTCTCTAAATCCCCCTTGTTATTCGCTTTGGAGAATAACATTCATGGGACATACATTGCTAAGTATCTAGATAACATGCGAGACCAGATTACGAAGCAATTCGGGCTTTCCCCAGAGGATGACAGGTGGAAAATGATCGATCCTCTGGAGATAGATGGAAATTTTCAAGTAATTCCATCTTTGGAAAAACCCATTCTAGAGAATGATCCATTCTTCTATCTGTTCCAAGAAATGGAGAGAGCAATTATCCAGAAAGTTGCCGATCAAGAGGAAGAGTTGATGCAGCTCGAGGCCCGGACCGAACCACAGGAGTAGAGAACGAAGGATAAGGAAGATGGCAGGGTAGTTAGGTTCAAACTGTATTTTTGTCTCTGCTTTTTTCTTTACTCCTTATATAAATATCTTTCCATCTCAACTCTATCTTTTTAATCGTCAGAATAAACTTTTGTAACTGATCTTTTAGGTAAACTAGTATGTTTCATATTGACGAGTGTGTTTAAAAAAGTGTAAGATCGGGGCCGCTTATAGGGTGCTAACCCATCGGTCCCCATCATTATACTTGGCTCACTCGGAACAATTTTGACTGGATTGGTCGTTTCATATTGTGTGCGGATCACTCTTATTCCGTCATTGGGATCACAGCTGAATTGGAAAGGCGCGGCCCGGGTTCATTATGAGTCCATAACAAGCTTTGGGCAAACCTTGGTTCTACTGAAGTCCCGTAGGTTAAATTTGCCAAGCTTTTGTTCTACATATGTCCCACGGTAGTGCCGAACTTGCGTTTCGATAGGCTGACTCCCTCATTCCTTCTTTTGTGGCTGATTTCGTAAGTACAAGGATCATTTCCCAAGAATGAATGCCGTTGAAGGGGTTATCCTAGTTCGTAGTGAGTACTGGGAGAATCGCAACTCATCCATGGGACTGGGCAAGTGCAGGAGCATCTGACTAGTCAGAGCAATCACTGCAACTTGGGAGCCTTGCTGATAAGAAGCTTCGGTCACTAGTCCAGACTCTTCCTAAGTCATCCAACTCCAAGATCGGTCCATCACTCAGTTAGAAACAGTTTGTTTTGTAATTACTAGTTTTGTACTTACGTTTAAAGGAATGTATGTTTATTGAGTCAAACCTTTTACTCAAAAGTTCACAAGAAATACCGCCTTAGATTCATGACATTCCAAGTTCGAGGGATTTCGTCACCATCTAATGTTTCAAGTTTATACGCACCAAATTCCAGTTTCTTCGATATTTGATACGGTCTCTCCCAATTTCTGTCCAGCTTTNCAACGTCCAAGCGGACATGTCTGGGGAAGACATTATGGAAGGTTTCCTCGACCTCACGACCAAGGTAATTTTATTTAACATGAAGGCCCGAAGTTTTATCTATTTAAACGTGTTATCTTATGCAGATGTTGAGGAAAGCCTTCACCATTGCCATCACCGTGGATAAGAACCAGGTTGACAGCGTTGTGTCCCAAAAAGTCCAAAATCAGCTTGACCTTGCAAAAAGGCAAGTTGAAATCAAACATGGTGAGTTGGTCACGGTACGGGAGGATCGGGACCTGCTAGACAATGAGTTGCTAAGAGCTGGGACGGAGGTCTCGCTCTTAGCAGATAAAGTCTCTGAGCTGGAGAAGATAGAACAAACAGCTCAAGGGCGAATTTCTGACTTGGAGGCCAAGCTGCGGGCCAAGGAGGAAGAAATCAACGAAGTCCAAGGTCGGGCCCAGAAGAAAAGGAATAAATTGAACGAACTTCTCCTTCAGGCCCAAGAAGACAAGACGACCTTGGAAGAGGAGTTGACAAGAGCCCGCACTTCGACCGAAGGTTCGGTCCAGGAGGCAGTTCTGGGTTTCGCTCGGTCCCCCTTGTTATTCGCTTTAGCGGATAACACACATGGGGTATATACTGCTAAGTATTTGGATAACATGCGAGAGCAAGTTATTCAGCAGTTCGGGCTTTCCCCTTCGGACGAGCGATGGAAGGCGATCGAGCCACTTGAGAGAGATGGTAAGTTTCAGGTTATTCCAACTTTGGAAGAACTTGTTCTGGAAGAAAACCCTTTCTTCTATCTCTTTGAAGAGATGAAGAGAGTGGTCAATCAAAAGGTGGCCGATCAGGAAGAAGAACTGAAGCAGCTTGCGGTACGGACCGAACCGCAGGAGCGGAAGGTTGAAGATAAAGAAGATGGGCAGGACAACTAGATTGTGTTTATATTTTGTATCTGTCTTGCTTCTTATTTTCAATATATAACTCTTTTCTTTCAGTTCTTATCATTTTAATTGCCAGAACGAAGCATTATAACCAACTTTTAAGTAAACTAATATGTTTCATATTAATGAAATTGTTTTAACCACCAAGTATAAGATCGGGGACGCTTATAGGATGTTAATCCATCGGTCCCAGATATTATATTTGGCTTATTTGTATCAATTCTGATTGGATCGGTCGTCTAACATTGTATGTGGGTCACTCTTATTCCGTCCTTGGAGTCAATACTTGATTGGAGAGGCGTGGTCTACGTTCAATGTGAGTTTTTATGAGCTTCGGCCAAACCTTGGTTCTAATAAAGTCCCGTAGGTTATATTGGCTAAGCTTTGCTCATAACATGTCCTACATTAGGACCGATCTTATGTTTCGATATGTTCACTACCATTCCCTTTATCATGGCAGATTTCATAAGTACAAAGGCCCATTTCTAAAGACTGAATGTCGTTGAAGGGAGTGTTTTAGTTCGTAATGAGTTCTGGGAGAATCACGACTCGTCCATGGGACTAGGCAAGTGCACGAGCATCTGACTTGTCAGAGAAATCACTACAGCTTGGGAGCCTTGCGGACAAGAAGCTTCGGTCACCAGTCCAGATTCGTCCTAAGTCACCCAACTTCAAAACCGGTCCATCATTCCAATAGAAATAGTTTATTTTGTACTTACTTATTTTTTGATTACGTTTAGAAGAATGTATTTTATTGAGTCAAACATATTAATCGAAGATTCATAAGAAATATCGCCTTAAGTTCATGACGTTCCAAGTTCGGGGGACCTCTATACCATCCAATGTCTCATGTTTATACGCACCTAATTCCAATTTATTTGATATTCGATACGGTCCTTCCAAATTTCTGTCTAGCTTTCCAACGTTCCTCTGCACTTTAATGCTTCTGAGGACGAGATCGCCATCAAAGAATTCTCTTGGGAGGACTTGCTTGTAATGGGCCCGTTCCATAGTTTGCTGATAAGCACGCATCCGTGCGTAAATTGCATCTCTCTTTTCTTCGATCATCTCGAGATCCAATAATCTCCTTTTACCATTCATATACTCATCATACTAAGATATCCGAGGCAATCGGATGGCGACCTCCACCGGACTAACAGCTTCGGTCTCATACACCAATGAGAACGGTGATTCCTGGGTTGTTGAGCTAGGTGTAGTTCGGTATGCCCATAAGACCTCATAGATATATTCCGGCCATTTCCATCCGAAATCTTCTAACTTAGTCTTCAATCCTTTCAGGATAACCTTGTTAGATACTTCCGTAAGTCCATTAGTTTGGGGGTGGGCTACTGATGAGAAATGTTGGATGATGCCCAACTTGGTGCATAGATCCCGTATACTCTTTCCACGGAACTGAGTCCCATTATCTGATATGAGCGCTCGGGGAACCCCGAAGCGACTCACGATATTTCTCCATAGAAGTGTTTGACCACCTTCTTTGAGATGATGGCTACTGCTTCTGCTTCAATCCATTTCGAGTAATACTCCACCGCTACAATACAAAACTTTCTTTGCCCTATTGACCGAGGGAAAGGTCCGAGGATATCAATCCCCCATCTGTCAAACGGACAAGGCAGTGGGGTAATCGATAAGGGAGCCCAACGCAGTTGCGGAATCAGAGCGGGGTATTGACATATGGCACAATGTTTAGTGTATTTCTTGGCGTCTGCAAGCAACATTGGCCAAAAATATCCAGCCCTAATGATGCGGTGGTACAAAGATCGAGCCCCTGAATGAATGCCGCATATCCCTTCGTGAACATAAATCATAACGGCTTCAGCCTCAATAGGGGATAAGCAGCGCAGAAGCGGGCTCTCAAAACTCTTTTTAAACAAGCGTCCATCAATTAAGATAAATCTCTTAGCCCGGACTTCTATCTTTCTGGCTTCGTACTTGTCTTCAGGGAGATAGCCATTTGAAAGGTATTTAATAAAGGGATTCATCCAATTGAGTTCCCCCGGAGATTCAGTAGCGTTAATATTCAAGCCCTGGAGTTCGTGGCATAGAGCCCCGATCTCATCAATAGACTGTTCGGTCACTGATATCTCGACCGAAGGTCGGTCTTGAATGTGGACCGAAATAGTGCTTGGCTCTATGTCAGGTATGCCTGCGGCCAATCTGGCGAGTGCATCGGCTACCTTATTTTGCTCTCGTGGCACGTGGTCAAGAGAAAACTCACTGAATTTCTTGGAGAATTCCAGAACTTTGGCACAATATAGCTTCATCATCGGATCATGAGTCTCAAATCTCCCTGCGAACTGTTCAACTACTAACTTCGAGTAAGAGAACATTCGCACTCTGCTAACTCCCATTTTTCGAGCCAAGGTCATTCCTGATAACACAGCCTCATACTCTACCACATTATTTGTTCCAGCAAAGGAAAATTTGATTGCGGAATGAATAAGGTCACCTTGTACCGTTGTTAGGGTAATGCCCGATCCTCTTCCCCCAAAGGTCGACCCATCTACTTGGATCATCCTCTTGGTTAAGATATATGACCGATCGGGTCATTTCAACCACAAAGTGGGCTAGGACCTGAGCTTTGATCGTCCTTCGGGGCAAGAATTCCAGATACATAGCGCTGAGTTTGATAGTCCATTTTGCCAATCTCTCATTCAAATCCTTCTGTTTAAGGACCACTTTCAGAGGTTGATCCGTATAAACATAGACCGTTCGGCCTTCAAAATAATGTTTCAGCTTGGATACAGCTTTTTTCAAAGCTAACATGAATTTCTCCAAGGTGGAATATCTGGTTTTAGCAGATATCATAGAATGGCTAACATAATAAAAAGGTCTATGAATGTTGTCTGGGATGGTCACTAAAGCTGTGCTGACGGCAACTTCTGATATAGCAAGATACAACCCCAAAGGTTCATCACATGTTGGACTTATCATCACCGGGGGAGTGCTTAAATAAGTCTTCAGCTCAGAGAAGGCTCGATCGCATTCTTCGGTCCAATCTACATGGCTTGCTTTTCTTAGCACTCTGAAAAAAGGTAGAGCCCGATCTGTGGATTTTGAGATAAACCTGCTTAGTGCAGCAAGTCGGTCAGTAAGCCTCTGAAATTCTCTCTTGTTTCTTGGAGGTTGCATATCAATGATAGCTTGCACCTTTTCAGAGTTAACCTCTATACCTTTCTCTGAAACGTAATATCCTAGAAATTTTTCGGTTCGGATCCCTAAGCAGCATTTGTTTGGATTTAGTTTAAGCTTATATTTTCGGCATACTTCGAAACAACGAGACAAATAAGAAAGGTGGTCTTCATCATTCATAGATTTAACAATCATATCGTCAACATAAACTTCCATCATATGGCCGATCAATTCTCTAAAAATCATGTTGACCAACCTTTGATATGTTGCTCCAGCATTTTTGAGACCGAGTGGCATTACCACATAACAGTAAACGCCATCTTCGGTCATGAATGATGACTTTTTCTGATCTTCTTTAGCAAGGAAGATCTGATGGTACCCAGAGTAAGCATCCATGGTACTCATCATGGTGCTACCAGACACAGCGTCCACCAGTCGGTCGATATGCGGCAACGGGAAAGGGTCCGATTCACAGCTTTTGTTAACATCGGTAAAGTCGATGCACATTCGCCATTTCCCGTCGAGTTTGGAGACCACTACTGGGTTTGCAACCCATTCAGTATAGTGGATCTTTCTGATGAATCCTGACCGTAGCAATTTATTCACCTCAGCCCGGATAATCTCGATTTTTTCGGGAGAATAGCGTCTCCTTTTCTGCCTAACAAGCTTCGTTCCAGGCTCGGAGTTGATCCGATGCTCACTATCGGATCGCTCAATCCCCAGAACATCGTCCGGGGTCCATGCGAATATATCCACGTGGCTTCTCATCAGGTGGATCAGTTCTTTTTCAAAAGAGGGGGCTAAGTGCGCCCCGATGCGAGTTGTTTTGGTTGAGTCGTCCTCAACCATGTTAATCAACTTGAACCCTACGGGTTCCATTGCTTGCCTCGGGTGCGGCGGTTCTTCCAGCAGATCGACCCGAGCCCTTTTGATAGGTGCCAATGTTCGGCACGAGCTCATGTAGCATTGTCTAGCTACTTTCTGATCCCACTTGATAGAAATAACTCCATAAATGGAGGGGAATTTGAGCATCATATGATAAGTAGATGGGACCGCCTCGAACTTACTAAGGCCGGTCTGTCCGATAATGGCGTTGTAAGCCAAGTCGACTTCAACGACAATGAATTCCAGATCCTCCGATCGGTCCTTGGATGGTTCTCCAAGGGTGACTAGGAATAAAATCTTCCCGCATGGAAGGATGCTCCTTTGGTCGAACGACCAAAGAGTTATATTAGCGATCGGGAGATCATGAGCAGCAGCTCCCAGCATTTCGGCGACCTCGCGCTTCATTAGATTGCACGAGGCCCCGGTGTCTACTAAGATCCTGTGGACACGACGATTCCCGATGATTCCAGTGATGGTAAGGGGATCATCGCATGGATCGATAATCCCTTCCCGATCGGCCATAGTGAAAGTAATGTCCTCCCCGAAGGGAGGGGACCGCTCAGCTGAATCATATTTAACCAGCGCCACAGATTCGGAGCTCTCAGCGGAGTCTCCGCGCGCGGTTCTCTTTCGGTCCCGGGCCGATTCGTTTATCCTCAAACCACCGGAGATAACATAAATATCTCCGGCTACTTCTCGGGGTGCCGCCTCATTTTGAGGAGGTTGGGCACCTGTTTCAGCGGGTGGAGGAGCAACCTGCTCCTGTCTTCCACCCTCGTTTTGCGGGGCTCTGCCGCCACGGCCCCGCCATCTTCTTCTTCGGCCCTGACCACGGTTCTCTCGACCGTGTTGGCCTCTATCTTGCTCTGGGGGAGGAGACCGTCGGTCCTCCGTCCGATCATTATAATTTCGGGGTTGTCCCCGATTATCCCTTCCTCGCGGCCTGTGACGATCGTCACCTTGGTGGCCCTTTCGGGGGGATTCTGCTCGCTTACCCTTCTGACCATTCCGGTCGGGCTTTTCTTTATTCATTGCCGCTACTGTCTCTTTCAACAGCGGGCACTTCAGGGTCGGGTGATCGCGATTATGATGCAGCTCGCAATATACCCGATTGTCCTCCTGCTTCGGGGGGACATCTTTCTCTCCCACAGCCGCTACTTCTCGCGACTGCTTCTTAGGGTAGGAAACTATATGATCACCTGCGGGCTCAGAATTCCCGCTAGGTTTCCGATAGCCCAGCCCCAGCGCTTCATCCACCTTAATATACTTGTTGATTTTCTGAAGAAGCTTCCCCAAGGTGGATGGTGGGCTTTTTACTAAGCTGGCCGAAAGACCGCACGGTCCCAAGACCTGCTGTAAAATATCAATCTTATCCCGGAGCTCAAGCTTGATACCCCGGGCGGTCCGATTGAACTTCTCCATGAAGGACCGAAGACTCATTTTCGCCGGGATATATTTTAGCTGATATAGTTCATGCCTGCTTCGGGGCGGTCCTACATTTGGAGCAAATTGCTCTGAGAAAGCCAGAATAAATCCGCCATACGACTGTATGGATCGGGCAGACAAATTTTTGAACCACGTTCGGGCGTCGCCTTGCAATCCTGCAGCGAAGATGCGGCACTTTAATGAATCTAAGGCCCAAACCGTTTCCATGTGTAACTCGAAATCGGCAACGTGATCGATCGGATCACCGTCACAACGGAATGTCGGCAACCCCTCGGGGTTGCGATAATGCCGATCTGGGACTTCCTCCCAGATCTCTTCAGAAAAGGGGAGCATCAAATCTCCCAATGCAGCTGATACGCCTTCAGATTGTTGGGACGATGCCTGGACCGCATGCAAATTATGCCACCAGTCATCATCCTTATTTCGCTTGATTGGGGCCTCCATGGCCCTGTTGAATAACCCAGGATTGCGTCCCAGATTAGGTTCGCAATCCTTCAACGCACGCATGCTCTCCAACTCCCTGGTGAGCTCATCAATTTGTCGTTGCATATGCTCCTGATCATTTCCAGGAGCGGGAGTTAGAGCTTTGGCCGGAGGGGGAGGAGTAGACCGATATCTAGGCCTCCTAGTTGTTACACCACGCCTGATGATTTCTTCATCATCAGTGCTGCACTCGTCAGGATCACTCTCGTATCCTCTGCTTTTGGGAACATGGCTTGAAACAGGCGGTGGTTCTGTTCCACTTCTCTCCGACGTAATTTCTAGTACCACCTTCCTGACGACAGCTTCTAAATCCTGCAAAGTGAATGTTGGTGCTGGGAGACTGTCGGGAAGCACATCACTATCATTTGTCGAAGTTCCAGTCGACATGCCTTTGATTGTCCTATCCCTGGTAGAAAACTCAAATAGGATTAGAGAATCGTCCCCACGGACGGCACCAAACTGTTATGGTCCTTTTTTAGGGGTACCAACAGTCATCCGGTTCATCAGCAGACGAACTCGGTTTTGATTTGTTTTAGATGTGGAATACGATTAAAACTGGAAACAATAAATGGACACGGCGATTTATAGTGGAAACCCCAAGAATTGGGGAGAAAACCACTTGACTAAGAGCGAATTACGCTCATAGCATGTTCACTAATCGAATAATTTATACAGAATACAGAAGAGCCTTAATGAAAATGACAAGGGAATAGAAAGGAGTAAGAACTCCGGCAGGGTAACAGTCTGTTCTTACGCGTCCAAAGGGTCCTGCTATTTCTGTCGTCATACTCNTCCTCCTATTTCCGTCGTCGCACTCTGTATTTATAGAGTCAGTGGCGTGTGTAAATCACGCTCTGTAACCGCCTCTGACAGGTTTGTTAGAGGTTGTTGTCGCGCGATGTAAAACGAGGCTGGGACCGAGGCGTGGTTTGCGTGATCGGGCCCGAGGCGTGGTAAACGTGTGGAGGCCCGAAGCGTGGAAAACGTGGGTTTGTAACCGTTCTGACCGAACCATGGAGCCAGTTACCAGAAAACACTTTATTTCGCCAAAGCCATCTTCGGTCCTCTCGTGGAACATCGGGCCGCTGTTCGTTAAGTGTGTAAGTGGGCTGCAAGGGTCTGTTTCTACCATTTGAATCGGCCCAATTGTTAATGGGCATTATCCGTCATGGGGTGTCTGATCCTAGAGTTCTCATCACTAGCCCCTCGGGCTTGATTGCCATCGTAGAGGTGATACAAGGCCGATCACATGATGTTTGTACATTCGTGAGAACATGGGACCGTACCTGTAGGTAATGAGCATTCATGGAACCGATCTTTCCCTTAGTGTAGGAATTACTTGCATTTAAAACTTAATAACGTATATTTACGTTATATTTTTATCTTTGTTATTCTTTAAATATTAATATCCCGATTGGTGCCTCTTCACATTCGATAGTTCAATAGGCGTGATGAGTGCGCTTATACTGCCATTGTCTGGGGCAATATTACGTGGCGGTTCACTATTGGCTGGGAGATGAATATTTAAATCGGGATTTTGATCACTGTTTTTCCTCATTGTCATTTTCGCGAAGGAAGAACTGCAAAATCAAGCTCTTTGTGCCCTCAATCCATTTCACTCCGACTTTCTTTAAGGTAAACACTATGGCTCCTCATAAAATGAGATACCCAGCTATGTCTGAGTTAGATATTGAAGAGTTTAGGTCTAGATTTTCGATTCCGGCACATTATTCCATCTGAAAGGGACGGGAAGATATTCCATGTTTCCTTCCGGCGGAAATGAATGTGCCGGCATCAGCTATTCTGGTCAGTTACGCATCTTTAAAGTGCGGACTTCGTTTTCCGCTGCATCCCTTTGTAGCGGCCGTTCTTAAAGAAATTCACTGCCCCACTTTTGCATTATTCCCGGGTAGTTATGTGTATATAGTGGCGTCTATATATTTTACTGCCACCAACAGAATCGGGCCCCGACCTTAGAACATTTTTTTAACCTGTTCTTGGTGGGATCCCGAAAGGGGAGAGGTCTATTAGGATGTCGCAAATTATATTATATAGCGGTGCGCACTAAAGAGTGCGCTATTGTAGATAAAGAAGAGTCTCTCCATGCGTGGGAGTCTTGTTATGTGTGGATAACAGCCCCAAAAGAGGACCTGTTGAAGGTGTGGCCGCGCTTAACTCACCCACGCATAGGTCAGTTGGACTGAACTAGGTTCAACCCTTCTCGTCCGGACACCGCAAATACGCATGAGATGTTCCCCCCTCCCGAAGCGCGCCTTAAGCGAATAGATCTGCTTCGGGAAAAAATATTGATAGAAATAGGTGTCGTGGGTAGGACCGGAGCCCCAGCCCCGAAGGGGATGTTTTCTAGCTTAGATCCATCAGAAGGATCGGGTATGAAGTTATGTTTTTATTTTATCCTTTCGTGATCCTTATGTATTCGTTTTGCAGATTCGAATGAGACAATGCCTAGCTCACGTTTCAAACGTGAAATGAATTCGGTCCGTTCTTTTGAGGGACAGCACGAAGCATCGGGCAGCGCGGATGGAAGTGAATCAGCAACGGGGGGTACGCTGGTTCCATCGGGGTCCGGGAACCCCCCGATTCAAACTACCGGCGCGGGCACATTGACCCTTCGCTGTACAGAGGAGCCTTCAACCGGGGAAGGGCCTGCGTTTCGGGTATTTGGAGTGGTAGAGGAGGTGATAAAGGCTCGGATTCGTTCTTTGAGCTTATCCAGCCTCTATCAGATCGGAANAAACCTCGCGGCTAGTCCAGGCTCGCGAGATTTCGAGCCAAATCTCGCGGCCAGGCTTGACACAACCCTTCTTCGCGACATTTCGTCATATTTGGCTTTTTGGAGTATATTTGATCGTTTCTCGGGTCGATTTCATTCGGATTATCGTTATTATATCGTTGTATTCGTTTCTCATTGATTATTATAGTGGAAACCAAGGTAGAGCTTCGCTCTCCCGAGGACGCAAGCCCACACATTGTGGGCCCAACCTCGTACATCGCTCGTGTCCCCACAACAACATAATTTACGAATTAATCATAAATTGACTGATCTAAAAATAAATACCCAAAACATTTTTAGACTAGATCAATAACAATCCCAAAAGAGGACCTGTTGAAGGTGTGGTAGCGCATAACTCACCCACGCATAGGTCAGTTGGACCGAACTAGGTTCAACCCTTCTCGTCGGGACACTGCCAATACGCTTGCAATGTTCCCCCCTCCCGAAGCGCGCCTTAAGCGAATAGATCTGCTTTGCGAGAAAAGATTAATAGAAATAGATGTCGTGGGTAGGACCGGAGCCCCAGCTCCGAAGGGGATGTTTTCTAGCTCAGATCAATCAGAAGGATCGGATATGAAGTAATGTTTTTATTTTATCCTTTCCTGATCCTTATGTATTTGTTTTGCAGATTCGACTCAGACAATGCCTAGCTCACGTTTCAAACGTATGGCAGCTGCTTCGGTCCGTCCTTCTGAGGGACAACGCGAAGCATCGGGCAGCGCTGATGGAAGTGAGTCAGCAACGAGGGGTACGCTGGTTCCATCGGGGTCCGGGAACCCCCCGATCCAAACTACCGACGCGGGCACATTGACCCTTCGCTGTACAGGGCAGCCTTCAACCAGGGAAGGGCATGCGTTTCGGGTAATTGGAGTGGTAGAGGAGGTGATAAAGGCTCGGATTCGTTCTTTGAGCTTATCCAGCCTCTATCAGATCGGAGATAACTCCTTCATTAATGCTAATAATATTGCTTTATTGCTGCAGGGAGCCGTTCCCGTGGAGAAGGTTCTCCCCGGTCCTCACCTTAAGGCGAACGTCTCCCTGCCGCTGATCCTATTAGGAAAAGGGCAACCGAAGCGGAAGCCCCGAATGATCCAAAAAAGCTGAAGAAAGGGGTGAGCGCTTCGGTTCCTACTAAGGGGATCGTTTTGAAGGAGTCTGCATCGGGCCCTAAGACTAATTCCGACTGGGGAGTTGCTTTGGGCCTGCTGGACAGGTTCAGTAAGGGGAGGAAGTAAACCTCCTGGAGGAGTGCTTTCCTAAAGGACTTCCACCTTTATGGAGAACAAAACCCAGACAACGTCCAAGCGGACATGTCTTGGGAAGAGATTATGGAAGGTTTCCTCGACCTCACCACCATGGTAATTTTATTTAACATGAAGGCCCAAAGTTTCATCTTTTTAAACGTGTTATCTTATGCAGATGTTGAGGAAAGCCTTCACAACTGCCATCACCGTGGAGAAGAACCAGGGTGACAGCGTTGTGTCCCAGAATGTCCAAGATCAACTTGACCTTGCGAAAAGACAAGTTGAAATCAAGAATGGTGAGTAGGTCACGGTACGGGAGGACCGGGACCGGCTGGACAATGAGTTGCTAAGAGCTGGGACGGAGGTCTCGCTCTTAGCAGATAAAGTCTTTGAGCTGGAAAAGATAGGACAAACAGCTCAGGGGCGAATATCTGACCTGGAGGCCAAGCTGCGGGCCAAGGAGGAAGAAATCAACTAAGTCCAAGGTCGGGCCTAGGAGAAAAGGAATAAATTGAACCAACTTCTCCTTCGGGCCCAAGAAGACAAGACGACCTTGGAAGAGGAGTTGACAAGAGCCCGCACTTCGACCGAAGGTTCGGTCTGGGAGGCAGTTTTGGGTTTCGCTGGGTCCCCCTTGCTATTCGCTTTAGCGGATAACATACATGCGGTATATACTGCTAAGTATTTGGATAACATGCGAGAGCAAGTTATACATTAGCTCGGGCTTTCCCCTTCGGACGAGCGATGGAAGGCGATCGAGCCACTTGAGAGAGATGGTTAGTTTCAGGTTATTCCAACTTTGGAAGAACCTGTTCTGGAAGAAGACTCTTTCTTCTATCTCTTTGAAGAGATTGAGAGAGCGGTCAACCAAAAGGTGGCCGATCAGGAAGAAGAACTAAAGCAGCTTGCGGCCCGGACCGAACCGTAGGAGCAGGAGATTGAAGATAAAGAAGATGGGCAGGATAACTATATTTCGTTTATACTTTGTATCTGTCTTGCTTCTTATTTTCAATACATAACTCTTTTATTTCAGTTCTTACCCTTTTAATTGCCAGAACGATGCATTATAACCAACTTTTAAGTAAACTAATATGTTTCATATTAATGAAATAGTTTTAACCACCAAGTGTAAGATCGGGGACGTTTATAGGATGTTAATCCATCGGTCCCAGATATTATGTTTGGCTTATTTGTATCAATTCTGATTGGATCGGTCGTTTTACATTGTATGTGGGTCACTCTTATTCCGTCCTTCGAGTCAATACTTGATTGGAGAGGCGTGGTCTACGTTCAATATGAGTTTTTATGAGCTTCGGCCGAACCTTGGTTCTAATAATGTCCCGTAGGTTATATTGGCTAGCTTTGCTCATAACACGTCCTATATTAGAACCGATCTTATGTTTCGGTATGTTGACTATTATTCCTTTTATCATGGCAGATTTCATAAGTACAAAGGGCCATTTCTATAGACTGAATGCCGTTGAAGGGAGTGTTTTAGTTCGAAATGAGTTCTGGGAGAATAACGACTCATCCATGGGGCTAGGCAAGTGCAGGAGCATTTGACTCGTCAGAGCAATCACTACAACTTGGGAGCCTTGCGGACAAGAAGCTTCGGTCACCAGTCCAGATTCATCCTAAGTCACCCAACTTCAAGATCGGTCCATCATTCCATTAGAAATTGTTTGTTTTGTACTTACTTGTTTTCTGCTTACGTTTAAAGGAATGTATTTTATTGAGTCAAACATATTAATCGAAGATTCACAAGAAATATCGCCTTAGTTCATGACGTTCCAAATTCGGGGGACCTCTATACCATCCAATGTCTCAAGTTTATACGCACCTGATTCCAATTTCTTTGATATTCGATACGGTCCTTCCCAATTTCTGTCTAGCTTTCCAACTTTCCTCTGTACTTTAATGCTTCTGAGGACGAGATCGCCTTCAGAGAAATCCCTTGGGAGGACTCGCTTATTATGGGTTCATTCCATAGTTCGCTGATAAGCACGCATCCGCGCATAAATTGCATCTCTCTTTTCTTCGATCATCTCGAGGTCCAATAATCTCCTTTCACCATTCATATGTTCGTCATATTGAGATATCTGGGGTGATCGGATGGCAACCTCCACCGGGTTAACGGCTTCGGACCCGTACACCAATGAGAAAGGTGATTCTTGGGTTGTTGAGCGAGGTGTAGTTCGGTATGCCCATAGGACCTCATAGATGTGTTCGGGCCATTTACCTCCAAAATCTTCTAACCTGGTCTTCAATCCTTTCAGGATAACCTTGTTAGAAACCTCCGTAAGTCCATTAGTTTGGGGGTGGACTACTGATGAGAAATGTTGGATGATGCCCAACTTGGTGNAATTCATACAAAATACAGCAGAGGCTTAATGAAAATGACAAGGAAAAGAAAGCAGTAAGAACTCCGGCAGGGTAACGGCCTGTTCTTACGTGTCCAAAAGGTCCTGCTATTTCCGTCGTCGCACTGTGTATTTATAGAGTTTGTGGCGTGTGTAAATCACGCTCTGTAACCTCCTCTGACAGGTTTGTTTGAGGTTGTTGTCGCAGGATGTAAAACGATGTTGGGACCGAGGCGTGATCGGGCCCGAGGAGTGGTAAACGTATGAAGGCCCGAAGCGTAGAAAACGTGGGTTTGTAACCGTTCTGACAGAACCATGGAGCCAGTTACCAGAAAACACTTTATTTCGCCAAGGTTATCTTCGGTCCTCTCGTGGAACATCGGGCCGCTCTTCGTTAAGTGTACAAGTGGGCTGCAAGGGTTCGTTTCTACCATTTGAATCGGCCCAATTGTTAATGGGCCTTATCCGTCACATGGTGTCTGGTCCTAGAGTTCTCATCAATATTGATTTGATATAATCTTGCTTCTTTTAATATTTTCTTCATGACTGACCGTTCAAGACCAATTGGTTTCGTCATGTTTCGATTCGGTTCTCGACCGATTACTGCAATCTCATATCATAGGAGCCCAAGAAAAATAAAGAGTTCAAAAGGCTCCCGAAAGGCATTCCCCTCGCCCCTAACGAACGTGCCTTGAAGATATCCGGAAAGACCCAGGCCCTCAAGTTACAACCCCACTCGATTCCGTCGATCGGATGATGGAGAGTGTGAAGGCCAAGAGGACGGCCTAAGCATCGTGAGGTAAATCCAAGTCTCCCACCTTGTGGGATTCCTTCATTGAAGAATGCCGACTGTTCGAGAGAAAGATCCCAAAGGGTTAAGGTTGGAAGCTCACGCAATGATCGGGTCGGTCCAATTATGGACACTGTACAAGTGGTAAGAAATCCTTAATAACCTTTGTATTTAAATAACGCTTAGATCAGGCTTGACTTCCCTTGCAGGTGCTCCAAAGAAGCCTGGCATTGATGATTGTCATTCACCACGCATAGAGTGCAACTTGTCTTAGCACAAAAGCAAGTTGACATCAAGTAGGAGGAGTTAGTTTCCATCTAAGTGGAGCTGGAGAAGATTAACAGCGAGTTGCTTGAGGCGGGGACTAATATTTCTCTTCTGACTACTCAAGTGACTGATCTAGAAGAGAAACAAAATATAGCCCTTGTCGAACTGATCGCAACTACTTCCAGAAGCTCTGAGTAGACTCAAAATAAGGTATTGATGGATGAAATAACCCAACTCCTAAATCGGTCCAAATAAGAGAAAGAAACACTTCTTGCCAAGGCCTCGGAGGTAAGGGATGGAGCGGTCTAGGAGGCTCTCTTAGCCTTCGTCCCAATTGCCCCTTGTGTTTTCATAAGTAGATAATATATATGGCGTGGCCATCTCCCGATACTTAGAGAACCAAAGGGGCCAAATCCAACGATAATTCGGAATCAATCTCGAAGATGAAGGCTGAGACCGGATTGGGGCCTACTGTCAAAGATGTTAAATTCAATATGATTCCCGTTTTAGATGAACATGTTCTAGAAGATGACCCTAACTTCCCTCTTTGAAGAGATGGAGCGATATGTCAATCAGATAGTGGAAGATCGGAAAAAACGCCAGCTGGAAATAGGGCTCCGAACTGATGCGGATACCGCAATAATGAGGGCGACAAGGAGCAAACAGCTTAAGACATTACTTTTCGTTCGTGTTATGATGTTTGTCTTTGTATTTAGAAAACATAATAATACAATGTTTAAGTAATAGAGCTCCCTTTTTGGCTAAATCTGCAATTCGATAAATAATTGATCCATTATCTTAATAGAGCTCCCTCTTTGTCTACATCGTCATACAAAATCCCCAAATCATAAATTAACCCTTCTCGTTTTCGCCAAGTCCTCCATCGGCTAATCGAACAATTAATCTTCCAGACTTAAAAGTTGGACCGACATGCGTAGAAGTCTTAGAATTATAATGCCGAAGGTTTTTGTAATTTGGATACCCACGAAGATTCTGTCACGTTTTTGAATGTATCTTGAGTTTTTCGAGTTGAAGTAACGTTGATGGTGTTTTTTTTATTTAGACACCCGGGGTTCGTCTAACGCATCTCTAATTATATTTTCAATGTTTTTAAATGATTCCGAGTTGAAGTGACGTCGGGGTATGTTTGTTATTTGGACACCGCCAGTTTGTCTGTCGCATCTCTATTGGTATTTTTAGTGTTTTTGGATGATTTTCAAGATGAAGCGACTAAGAGCGTATTTTCATAATTTAGACTTTACGGTTTCGCATGGCAGGTCTTAGATGATATTTTGAATATTTTTGGATGGTTCTAGTGTAAAATAGCCTTGGGGGTATTTTCGCAATTTGAACGCCTAGAAGGCGTTGCGATGAGTCATTGGCGATAGTTTAGATATCTTTGAATTTTTGTAGGTGGAACCATGTCAAGAGTATATTATGTCTTTTCATATGGTCAATGGTTGATCAAGATACATCCCGAATAATTCAGGGTGTTACAAAAGACACCTGGCTTAAAATCATAATTGGGCTGAATTAGATATGATTGAGCTTTTGACACAAAGTGGAACTGTTAGGTCTGATTTTTCTATAAATACATATCTCTGGGCATAGAAACGGGGATCCGAGTCTAAACTGGAGGTCAAAGTCAAGAGTGGAGTTTGAGAAAATACATTGTCGAGAAATCCGGTGTCAATTTGTTGTCAAAGGCATATCCGCAATGAATTTGTGAGGTGAGTAGTAGCGCGATGCAAATATCGGAACGAAAATGTATTTTGAATCAATCCCTGGGGAATTGCACCCAAGATCAAAATTTGCGGTTCATTATGTCTTGAAGATAAATCCACGGTGAATTTATGAGCTGAATAGTGACACAGTGTAAAAATCGATGGGAATCATATTACGATCCAAATTTCAGCGGTGAATTTGCAAAGTGTTGTGGTTGAAAACCTAGGGTACCAGCAGTCGTCCAGTTCGTTGTAAGACGAACTCGATTATAATTTATTTGAAATAGGGGGAAACGATTATGAATAAAAAGGAAAATAGACATTGCGATTTTAAAGTGGAAAAACCCCTAGAAAATGGGAAAAAAACACTTGACTAATAACTAGGATCGCTCTTAGCTGATTCCTTCATAAAACAGTTCATTACAAAAATGAGATAGTTAATTAAAATGGAGATGTAAAGGAAGCACTTAAGAGCAATCAGCAAAGGGCAATTGCTAATGACCATCCTCCTTTTTCTCTTCCTAAGTGTTCCTTTTATATGTCTCCTTAGATGTGTGAATTCGAGGGTGTCGTTTTGTGCACGTGTCATGCGGCCAGGTCAGCCTATATCAGGCTGGGATGCTACTGGGCGTGAGACTATTTGGCTGCACGGCGTCAGACCTTTCGGCGCAGCTAGCCGAGGAAGGTTTGTACGGTTCTAGCAGGCACGTTGTCTAGCTTGCCATCCGCCGAGTAGTGCCGCTCTACCCCAGACAGGCGTTGTCCCCCCCTTTTCCCAACGTCTCTGGTTTCTTTCCGGACTTGGTTCAATCGGGATCAACTTGGTTGATACGGCCATCCGCCTATGTCCCCTGGCTTAAAGTGATCGGAGTTTGGAGGTTCATAGTAACTGCCTCTTACAAGGTTGTCGGAGGATATTTTCACACGTTGGAAAATTTGGCTGGACCCGAAAAACTAACAACATGACTAGGCCTGAAGCGTGGAACGCTGGCTATTTTACAAAAGTACCCACTGCCAAAAAGCATTTTTGCCAATCTACCCATCTAGGGCAAAAATCTATTGCAATTTTTACACTTTGATTGGTAGAATGGCAATACAGTCGTGGAACGCTTGCAGAAGCCAGAAGCATAGAATGTGTGGGTTGTAAATGTTTGGCCCGATCTAAGGGGTCGGTCCTTGAGTGCTCTGGTTTTGTCTAAGTCAAGCTTCGGTCCTACAATACTGTTGGGCCATCGGGACCGTCATTTCAAATATGTCAAGTTAAGGATTTTGGGCCATGCGAGTTCGTCATATGTCATCTGGATTGGTCCAATACAACTGGGCATCACCAATTACGGGATACTCGGTCATGGAGTCCTGATCACAAAGGGACCCAAATCTACAGTGAAATTTGCCTTGAATAGTGTTGGAGTCTAAAATTATGGGGAATCGTATTACATTAAAAAAAACCGCAGTGAATTTGTACACCCATACCAAATATATGGTGGATTGAAGTGTGAATAGTGTGTAAGAGCAAAAAGCAAAGCAAAATTTATCTAAGTACAAATTTTGCAGTGAATTTGCACTGCATATGATATTTCCAAGGTGAATTTGTCCAGTGAATAGTATTTCTACGTTTTCGTCTCGGTTTTCAATATCAAGCTCATTCCCCAATCCTGATTAACATTAAATCATTTATTTCTATCACATATCATATTTTGTATTGTTAAACATGATTATAGTGAAACACCCATCTAGAGCTTTCTTCTCGTGATGACGTAAGCTAACACATTGTAGGCCAAATCTTATAAAATTCTGTGTCATAAAACCATCAATAATAAATAAAACTCTGACCATTCAAAACAACGATAAATATTAAGATAATATCTGTTTGGCGCAGTAAATTGGCTCGACACTTAGTCCCATTGAGAGCTTTTTTGATGAGTTGTTATAGTTCATAGGGAATTTGGAATTTTGAGGAAGAGAACATTGACATAAAGATCGAAATGGAGCCAAACCCTCGAACAACTAGACTTAACGAGGGCGCTGTATTATCGAGGACTCCTTCAGTACTTCCGGAAGAGCCCACGTTCCTAGAAATCACTAATCAGCCTTCACGGAGCGGAAATTCATCCGAGAGAGCACCTATTATTCATCCACATCCTCGGTGTTTATCAAGATGTTATGAGTTTGGAAGAGCGGGCCGACTAGTAGCACGAATGAATGTTCATCTCCCACCACTTGTACATGCACGATATGATTATCACAATCGTGAAGAGGATCATACCGGCCGATATGATCACAATCTGCAGATCATACCGATCTGTATGAAAACATTGTACTAACCATATCNCGGTCCTCTCGTGGAACATCGGGCCGCTCTTCGTTAAGTGTACAAGTGGGCTGCAAGGGTTCGTTTCTACCATTTGAATCGGCCCAATTGTTAATGGGTCTTATCCGTCACACGGTGTCTGATCCTAGAGTTCTCATCAATATTCTATCAATTACCTGTTCAAATTATAAAAATATATTTAACAATTTAAAAATGTAATTTTGGACATAACAAATTTATCATAAATAATATGAAATATAATTTTTAATTTATACACAATTATTTAAAAATAAAGGCAAAAAAGTCATTTTATGACATCACGATCAATGTACATCTGTTTCAAAAACAGTTTTTTAAAATCACGATTAGTTCACCTCACAGCAAAGTACAGTCATCTCATCTCACTGCTATTTATCAAACGTTGTTCCAAACATGCCATTAGAAATCTCAACTGTGGGGGGAAACTTTATTCTGTTTTCTTTATTTTGGTCAAATAAATCTTCTTTTCTTTTATTCCTGTTAGTAGACTGTGTGGTAGGTCTAACTACTGATTCCTTTGTCTCTTTGTTGGCTTCATAATAATTTGTCAAAAAATATCACCTACATTCAACAACTTTGTCAAATAACGATAATAAATAAATATGAAGTGATCATTTAACTGATATATGAAACAAATGTGATTAGTAATAACAAATTAAATCCGAAAAGTAAAACAATAAAAAAATGCTTTAGTGCATGCACGATGTTTAATATCTAACTTGTAAACAACGATGTATTCCAATACATTGAGGTTATACCAACTGAAAATTCGTAAGTTCACTAGATTTGAACTACTTGATACTAAGAAACTTCACATTACGAGACAAAAATACTCTAAAGATAAATCCAAACAAAAAAAACACTATAAAGACAAACCTGCAGAAAAAATACGAGGCAAAATCAACCACCAAAATGAGAAATACAACCGTATCGGAAAAAAAATGACTTTGAGCATGCTCACAGCAAATTTTCAGGAGTAACATTATGTGATAGCATACACTTGAGTAATTCATACATATGTAGCAAATAATCCTTTATTTGCAATCAATAAACTTTCATTAGCTAATGATTAATAAGAGATTCATTTAGATATGACAAATAATGAGTTTGTTTGTTTTTGTGTTTTAAACACCGGTGCTATGAGCATACCGTGATATTTTGGACATAAACAAAAAAAAATAGAATCACGGTGAGTTGAACCTAAAAAAATGACGGTGGAGTGGTAACTGGTTTTAGTGACTACGGTGCAAACGCGATTGGTGAAGTTACATTGATGTTCTCTTTCCTACTCACTTTAACTAAAAAACTCTTTCCTTCTGAATTTTCAAACCCTAGCGCAACCCTCATTTTTTCTCTCTATTGCTCATCCAACAAAAAGTGTTACCACAGTTGAAGACGCATTTGAACCAGATAACGGAGATTGTAGTTAAGGTGTTGTTCTTCTTGCTACTCTGGTTTTATTTGGCCCATGTGTTCCGACATAAAAAAATATGATGACAATTATGAATTGTAAAATCTAGGGTTTAGGTGTCTGATTAAATGACGGTTTGTGTTGGATTGGATGAATACATTTTTTCTAGTGTCAATTATGAACTGTAAAAATTATTTTTATTGTTTTCACATGTATGGGCTTACGTACACATGTCTTTTGGCTTGTGCAATGAACCAACTACTTTGATTAGGTGTATGATGAGCGTTTTCTTTATCCAAATCTTTTTGCTTCTCACTTCGACCAATTTAGCAATAATTTATGTGTGGACTTCTTGAAATCTAATTCTGTTAATACTTATTTGTGGTAAGGAAACTTCGTGGGAACAATTGGACTGAATTTCTGTTAATACTTAATAGGACAAGGCCATCAACTTGAAAGAGTTTTGCTACTTTTTTAGGGAACAATAAGTGAACAAACTAAAATTTAGTAACCATACTCGCCTTCAATTATGCAAGCTTTTTTTCTCTATTTGTTATCATTCTCATCTTATTTTCTTTATTTATTTATGAAGTGTTGAATTTCTTTGATAATCAGTTATGACAGAGTTACAAAATACTGATTCTAGAACAACAGCGTACTTGGATAGACATTTGGTTGAGGTTTTTGTTAGATAATGTGCACAAGAAGTAATTAAGGGGAATAGACCAAATACTTTTTAAAATAAAGTAAGTTGGGAGAATGTGATAACTAAATTCACTGAGGTGACTGGTAGAACTTACTCAAGTTACCAACTAAAAAAATAAGTGGGATAGTTTGAAAAATGAATGGGTTGTTTGGTTGAATTTGAAGACTTCAGCATCAGGCTTAGATGTCTGAAGGAACAATGAGTATTACAGTTGATGAAAGCTGGTGGACAGAGGCATTAAAAGTAATTAAATTTTTGAATTTTCTTATTGTATAAAATATGATACTAAATTAATATTTTCACTTATTATGTATGAAGAAAATATATATCTTAAGTTCAAGACTTTTGGACCAGCAGTAGAGGAAGATCAAAGAATAATGTTCACTGATATTGTAGCAACCGATGAACATATGTTCACTTCTACTAGTACAGATCTGTGTCCTACAGTGGTAGAGACGCAAAGTTTTGATATGTTTGTATTGACTTATCTTAAAAATTATAGATATATTTTCCATTAATTTTGATATTATATCTTAGATAATTATTTTGCAATAGTTGATTAAATGAAAATTAATGTTATTAAATTTCATTTTAAATGTCTAAGGGTAAATATGTATTTTTATGAATGTTTTGTAGATGTATTAATCTATTAATTGTAGTACATTACATTTGTTTTATGTTAAGGGTAAATATGTATTTTTACCAAAATCACGTTAACTATACCATTATTTTTTACCAAACAGTTTTAAAAATCATGTGGTTATAAATGCGTTCACCTCACCACGGTTGAACTCACCATACCTCACAATATCTCNCATGGTCTCTGCGTGTTAACCCAAGTAGTGGGAATTTGCATCCTACCGAAGCATACTTAATTTCTCCACCCATAGAGTCACTATCGGAAGACTCGTTCGTCGCGCATTACGCCCCAAAAGAGCATGGCCTCGAGCTCAGAGCTCGAATTCCATCAGGTTTCTTTTCGGAATGTGTTCCTGAGGGTTCTTTTTTAATTGGATTGTCATCTATTTTTTGGCGTGAGGCTTGGAAATATGGTGAAAGAGCTTTCAGGTATTGTAATCATGACGTTGGACATGCTATAGCGGCTGTCACCATGGCTGCTGCTGGGCTTGGTTGGGATGTAAGAATTTTAGATGGTTTGGGTTATGAAGAGTTGCAGAAATTGATGGGACTCCATACTTACAAAGAATTCAGTATTCCCAGTAAACCAATGAAGGGAAAAATGCCTGAGATTGAGTTCGAGCATCCAGATTGTATATTGTTGGTTTTTCCAAGTGATTTATGTGATATTGAGGTCAATTATGAGAAGTTGAGCTCATTTTCACTAAAATTTTCAAGTCTTGATTGGATGGGGAAAGCTAATATCCTCAGTAAAGAGCATATTTGTTGGGATATTATTTACAGAACAGCAGAAGCTGTTAAAAAGCTCACTGTATTGAAGAAGGAATTGATTTTTAAGCCTTTTAAAGGTATTAGATTTCTAAGTGAAAGTTCTTATAAGGAAGTTACTCTAAGTCAGGTGGTGAGAAAACGAAGGAGTGCTGTCGATATGGATAGTTCCACGGAAATTTCAAGAGAAACATTCTATCAGATTTTGCTGCATTGTGTTGCTCTAGGCAACGAAGAAAGCCAGCAGAAGAACAAGATGCAATTGACATTACCATTTCGAGCCTTGTCTTGGGCATGTCAAGTCCATGCTCTTCTTTTTGTTCATAGAGTTTCGGGTTTGCCCAACGGTTTGTACTTTCTCTTAAGGAACGATGACCATTTTAACGAGCTCAAGGCAGCCACAAGATCAGAATTTAAGTGGGAAAAGCCGGATGGCTGCCCTGATGATCTTCCCTTGTATGAACTCTCGCTAGGAGATTATCAAGATCTATCAAGACGTTTATCATGTCATCAGGTATTCATATCGAATCATTTGAAGCGTGCCTAGAAATTTTATTACTAGCTTTTGAGTGATTAATGCCTTATATCAAAGAATTTGGATTTGTTGATGAGACTGGGATGGTGAATTCAATGTATAGAAACTAAAGAGTAACCTGCTTCTTGATTTTATCTATATTGTCTTGTTCACTTTTAAGCTTGTCTATTACTATACAGGACATTGCTGGTGATGGCTGCTTCAGCATGGGAATGGTGGCACGTTTCGAGCCAAATTTACGACAAAATGGAGTTTGGATGTATCCTCGCATTTTCTGGGAAACCGGAGTGCTCGGACAAATTCTTTACCTTGAAGCACATGCTGTTGGCATTTCTGCAACTGGAATCGGTTGCTTTTTTGACGATCCAGGTACATTATCTTCCGTTTTCACAATCTAAAAAGTTCATTCTAGTGTTTACATGAATCCAAAAAAGCCCTTTGATTGTTCGTTTGATCGTTTGATCGTTTGATCGTTTGATCGTTTCTCTTATACTCTATATTCGTAAATATGGGATCGTGTTTTTTATCGTTTCTCTTGTATTCTATATTCGTATCCACTTTTAGATGGCTAAACCTTTCATTATTTCAGTGCACAATGTTCTGGGACTGAAAGGATCGGTGTATCAGAGCCTTTATCACTTCACCGTCGGAGGGCCGGTGCATGATGCCCGGATCATGAGCTTGCCGGCGTACCCAGGGCCCAATGTCGATGCCTAAGTTTCCACAACAGTTTCTTGTTTATAATGTTATGCGAAACTCCATTTCAAACATAAAATCAACGGGCAATGAACGGAACACCCGTGGCCGGAATCCAACTAGCTCCGGCGATGAATTTCTTCACCGTGAACTGGCCGGCCTCCGCTGGGTCACTGATAAAGGCTTTGATCGTTTCTCTTATACTCTATATTCGTAAATATGGGATCGTGTTTTTTATCGTTTCTCTTGTATTCTATATTCGTATCCACTTTTAGATGGCTAAACCTTTCATTATTTCAGTGCACAATGTTCTGGGACTGAAAGGATCGTAGTATCAGAGCCTTTATCACTTCACCGTCGGAGGGCCGGTGCATGATGCCCGGATCATGAGCTTGCCGGCGTACCCAGGGCCCAATGTCGATGCCCAAGTTTCCACAACAGTTTCTTGTTTATAATGTTATGCGAAACTCCATTTCAAACATAAAATCAACGGGCAATGAACGGAACACCCGTGGCCGGAATCCAACTAGCTCCGACGATGAATTTCTTCACCGTGAATTGGCCGGCCTCCGCTGGGTCACTGATGACATGAAAACCAGGCCATTTGACCCTGTTTCGAGTACCAGCTGCAAGCCCAGTGTTCATATACTCTGCATAATACAGAGTTGGAAGTGCGAATTCGCCGTGCCACGGACTCCAACCCCTGCCGTCGATACAGTCATCAATGGTGGTATTCATGATCACAGTTCTAGATGAAGACTTTAAAACTCATATTAACACCAATAACAGACAGAACTTCAATGTAACAGTGTCTGGTTTTTATGTTTATGGTTCGTTCTTGGATTAGTATGAAAAAGAACATCGAGTTTTACGTAGAACCCGTGTACCGGGAGAAAACCACGGATCGAGATCACCTCGATCAATCCACTATAATGGTTTAAAACAATACAACCAGAAACTCTGAAAAATTCAAGGTAGAACACTATCGGTTCTTTTCTTGATACCAATGAGCACTCAATCACGGATGATCCTTCCTATGATTGCTTTGCTCCTCCCACTTCAGTATCATACATCCTTGCAAATTATCAGTTCTCGTTGTTCTCTCCGAAAGAAGACAAAACAGCAGCCAAACGTCCTCAGCATCAGTTCTCTCCTTTCATACGAATTCTGAAATTATTGGGCCTCTCCTAGTACCAGTCCAACCGTTCCTTAGCCCATATGCTGGAAATGGCCAAAGCCAACAATCTCCTCCTCTAGTATATAGGTATTTCTGTTGATTATCTGAACAAGTTATTCTGCTCTAGGCCAGCAGCCTTGGAGCAGAACTCAAGCTTTCCTTTTGATACACATTTGGTCAGCATGTCAGCAACATTCTTATCTGTGTGGACCTTCCTTAGAATCAAGACCTTTTCCACCACTGCCTCTCTAATCCAATGGTATTTTATATCAACATGCTTGGTCCGGGAATGAAATGTCGGATTTTTGGCCAATTCCAATGCGCTTTGGTTGTCACAGTGTACCACAGGTTCGAGATCATCAAATCCAAATTCTGATAGAAGCCTTTTCAGCCATAGGGTGTCTTTACGAGCTTCAGTGATAGCCATGTATTCAGCTTCAGTTGTAGAGAGTGCCACGCACTTTTGAAGCCTTGCTCCCTATGAGATAGCAACTCCCCCTAACACATAAATGAAGCCTGAAGTCGACTTCCTGGAGTCATGATCTCCTGCAAAATCAGAGTCACAAAACGTCTCAAGTTTCAAAACATTACAAGTTCTGAATTTTAAGCCAGCTGATCTTGTTCCTTTTAGATATCGGAGTAGCCACTTAGCAGCTTCCGAGTGCTCCATCCCTGGATTTGAGAGATATCTGCTTAATACACCGATTGCATAAGCAATGTCAGGCCTGGAGCATACCATCAAATACATTAAACTACCAATAAGAGAGGAGTATGGAACTCCTGCCATTTTTCTCTTTTCTGTATCAGATTTAGGACATTTTGATGTAATGAGCTTGAATTGTGTTCCCAGGGGGCTGCTTACTTATTTAGCTTGATTTAGATTGAACTTACTCAATAATTGTTCAACATAGCGCTGTTGATGAACCATGATTTCTCTGCATTTTCTGTTCCTGATAATAGTCATCCCAAGTATTCGATTTGTAGGGCCTAAGTCTTTCATCTCGAACTTCTGAGACAATCTGATTTTCAAATCCTTGATCACGTCAGGGTCAGGTCCAATCAACAGCATATCATCAACGTAAATGAGCACAAGTAAGAAACTGTTTTTGTCACTGCCTTTCATATATACACAATGATCTTCTTTAGACCTTGTGAACTGATTTTGCTTCATAAATGTGTCAAGCTTCAAGTACCATTGTCTCGGAGCTTGCTTAAGCCCGTAGAGACTCCTTTTTAGCTTACACACTAAACCTTTATTCTCCTTTAGCACACTGCCTTCAAGCTGTTCCATATAGAGTTCTTCATCGACATCTCCATGTAAGAACGTTGTCTTAACATCAAGTTGTTCCACTTCCCAGTCATGATGAGCTGCTAGAGCAAGTGCAACTCTAATAGAGACTAATTTCACAACATGGCTGAAGACTTCCTCAAAGTCGATTCCCTTTTTCTGTCCAAATCCCTTAACGACTAACCTTGCCTTATATCTGATACTGTCATCAACTTCAAGTTTTAGTTTGAAAATCCATTTATTCTTGAGGATCCTTTTATCAGTTGGTGCCTTGACAAGATCGTATACATGATTTTTCTCAAGTGAGGCTAATTTTTCTTTCATAGCTTGAATCCACTTTTGACTATCTTTCAATGTCATTGCTTCCTGATAAGTCTCTGGTTCTCCATGCTCGGACAATAACACATATTCAGACACTGGATATCTCACAGAAGGACATCTGATTCTCTCTGATCTTCTTAAATCAGTTTGGTCTTGATTCTGAATTCCATCCGAATTTTCATCAGCCTCAAACTCAATTTGATTCTGATTCTCTGAATTCATCTATGATTTCTGAGGTATTTCCAAGTTTACATATCCTTCCTTCATCACACCAGTCTTGTTCTGATTCAAAATATGTGACAGATTTTCATCTTCAAAGAAAACCACATCTCTTGAACGTACTATTTTCTTTTCGATTGGATTCCAACATTTGTATCCAAATTCAGTCTCTCTATAGCCAAGAAAAATGCACATATGAGAATGATGATCTAATTTGGATCTCTGTTCTTTAGGTACAAGCATGCTCACCTTGCATCCGAAAATTCTCAAGTGGTTCAATTTTGGCTTTCTCCCTGTCCAGAGCTCTTCTGGAGTTTTAAATCCGATAGAAGCTGATGGTGATCTATTTCTGAGATAACATGCAGCAAGTAAAGCTTCTCCCCAAAATTTCTTAGGTAGAGATGCGGTTGACAACATACATATCACTTTATCAAGCAATGTTCTATTTAATCTTTCGGCAATGCCATTGTGTTGTGGAGTTCCTGGTTCTGTTCTTTCATGCTTTATTCCTTTCTCCTTACAATAGGCATCAAAGTCAGCTGATACATACTCTCCACCATTGTCACTCCTCAAACAAATTAGTTTCCTCTCAATTTCCCTTTCGACCATGTTTTGAAATTCTTTAAATTTTGACAGAACTTCATCCTTTGTTCTAATTGGGAATATCCATGATTTTCTAGTTGCATCATCAACGAAGGTTACAAAGTATTTTTTCCCCCGAATGATTCTTCTTCAAGTTGGCCACAAACATCACTGTGAACCAGCCTTAAGGGTTCATTTTTCTTGGTGGAAGGTATTCGGAATGCTACTCTATGCTGCTTTCCCTTCAAACAATGTTCACAGCTCTCAATACTTGTCAATTCAGGTTCTGGAATGATATTCTGCTTTGCCAGATATCTTAGTCCTTCGGTGCTTAAGTGTGCCAATCTCTTATGCCACAAATGAGATAAAATTTCATAGGTTGCTAGAGTTCCTGATTCTGTGAGAATCATCAATTTCGTCTTGTACAAGGTTCTTTCCAAGTTTCCTTTTGCAAGAATCAGTGATCACTTCACTAACTTTCAGATATTATTTGCACAAATGCTTGTGAGTCCTTCCTGATCAAATACATTATCTGAAAGCAGATTCAATCTCAGTGTAGGAATATGCCTTACCTGATTTAGCACCAACTTTATCCCAGTGTTAGTCTGAACTTCGATACTACCAATCCCTATGATCACAGCTGCACTTGAGTTTCCCATTTTTACCATTCCGAAGTTTCCTTCTGAATACGTCTTAAAACTTGACATGTTTGGGGTCGCATGGTATGAAGCTGTTGTATCAAAGATCCATTCCTCCATCCCATTCTGTGAAATGTTCATTTCCTCAATCGATAACACAATCAGTTCATCTGAGCAAGAGGGAGAAGCTACTGCATTTGCTTGCTGATCTGTTTCATTTTTCTTTTCTTTCTTGTGCACTTCATATGCCCTTTTGTAGTGTATACAATTCTTCTTAAGATGGCCAATTACACCACAATGAAAGCAAGCCCTTGATTCAGATACTGATGCTGGAGACTTTGATCTGCCACCAGATTTTCCTTGTCTGAATTTACCTCTCTTGTGCTGAGTTCTTTTGTTGTTCCTTCCTTGTCTTTCAGTGGTGGCTAAAGTTCCCGTATAACTTTTGTTAGAATCCTTTCTGCGTTCTTCTTCATTCAAAAGGCTCTCCACCACGACATCCAATGAAAGAACAGAAGCTGAGTTGCTTAAGGTTACAACTAATGTTTCCCAGGAGTCTGGAAGTGTATCTAACAATAGCAGAGCCTGTAATTCATCCTCGAGAGTTGGTTTAGCTCTAGTTAACTTATTCACTAGGTCTTGGAATGAGTTCAGATGTTCAGCCATTGCTTGACCATCACCATACCTCAGATTAACGAGTTTCTTGATGGTTCCTACTTTGTTTTGCACATTCTTGTGCTCACATATAGTCTGAAGTTTAAGCCACATCGATTTTGCATCTGTTTCTTCACCGATGTGATGGAACAAGCTCATGTCCACCCAAGATCTAATATAAGCCGTTGCCTTTTTGTTCATCTTTTTCCATTCTGACTCCTCCATTTTCTCTGGTTTAGCATCTGCTTCAACAACAACCCAAACATCTCTACATGATAGAAGATCTTCCATTTTCACTTTCCATATGGAATAGTTACTTGATGTTAACTTGATCATGGGCACAGTCGTGTCATCCATGATTTATACCAGAATTTTATAGGCTCCGATACCACTTGAAGACTTTAAAACTCTGATTAACACCAATAACAGACATAACTTCAATGTAACAGTGTCTGGTTTTTATGTTTATGGTTCGTTCTTGGATTAGTATGAAAAAGAACATCGAGTTTTACGTGGAACCCGAGTACCGGGAGAAAACCACGGATCGAGATCACCTCGATCAATCCACTATAATGGTTTAAAACAATACAACCAGAAACTCTGAGAAATTCAAGGTAGAACACTACCGGTTCTTTTCTTGATACCAATGAGCACTCAATTACGGATGATCTTTCCTATGATTGCTTTGCTCCTCCCACTTCAGTATCATACATCTTTGCAAATTATCAGTTCTCGTTGTTCTCTCCGAAAGAAGACAAAACAGCAGCCAAGCGTCCTCAACATCAGTTCTCTCCTTTCATACGAATTCTGAAATTATTGGGCCTCTCCTAGTACCAACCCAACCGTTCCTTAGCCCATATGCTGGAAATGGCCAAAGCCAACACTAGAGTACTCCTTCCATGGACGGTCGAGATAGCTCATGATCTGACCCTTTACGGCTCTAAGCTCCGGTGTCGGCTGGATGCGGGAATTGATAACTGAAATACCGGTGTTCTCGTTGGGATCACTTCGACCTTGAGCGGTTATCGTGTTGGATTGGTTGTCCATCGGCCGTCGTATAAATATATCGCAGTTTTGGAACACGGCGGCGGCGTCGCCGAATATGAAGTCCACAGTGCGTGGATCTGACAGTCACGGTAGAACTGACGTGATGAGAGAACAAAGAGTGTGTCTTGAAACCCCTTGAAACTACATCGGTAGAAAACTGACATATCTGAGCTCACTCTAATCGCCACCGCCTGGTGCTTCGTCGGCCCGGCTGTGTTCTCAAAAGTTATGTCTCTGGCCCAAACCCATCGCCGGCGACACCTATTTGTCTCGCATGATTTCATTCTGTTTAAAATAGTGGAGAGCACGAAAGTATTATCGAATCATACCAAATGTGGCTGAACCGAAAGTAGTAGCGCCATCGACGACGTTACGATTTCCGGTGATGATCGTTTTGTCAATACCGTCGCCGACGAGCATGAAGTTCTTTAAATTTCCGTCGATCTCCACATTTTCATGGTATACACCGGATTTCACGTGTACAAGAGTCCTCGCCGGCCGGTTTCTGCCTAATCGAGAAAGAGCATTCACTGCTTCCGTGATCGTTCTATATTGACCGGAGCCATCTTGCGCTACGACGAAGTCCGGCGAATTGGCCGCCGAATTCCATGAATCCAGAAACCCATCATCAGAAACTCCAGATGCCGCAAAACTTACTAATTAGCGTCCGTTATACTATTAATCAACAGAACAATCTCTCAATTTACCCGTTTGGAATCGAAATTCATTCGCCGCCGTCAAAGCATCCCGAATCACCGCCGTCAAATTCAGAGCTTCCAACGGCATCCCACTCTCCCCCAATTCATCCAAGCAAGTTTTATGACTAGACAATGCAGCACTCAGCCAAGCGACAGCATCTTCACGGCTACAAGAATCCAGTCCGGCTAGCCGCTGTTCTGCAACTCCATACAACTTCACGCAGTCTGCAAGAACACCTCCGCGAGAACCCAACTCTCCTTTCTGGTCGTCAAACCGGTGAGCCCAGGATCCCTTGCCTCTCCATTTCCACAACGTGAAGCTCTCCATTAGAAGCGGAGAGAAAATAGAGTAGGAAAAGGGCCTTAAAGAACGTCGCCATTTTCTCCGGCCATTTGTCAACGTTGAGAATTTAACGGTGTGGATTTGCATGGATGATGTCGAACGGTATTATATGGATCAGCATGATACCACCAGCAAGATGACCAAGATGCCGATCAGCGAGACCATGCCGATTAGTCATAATCACCATTCACATTCTGTATTGTAATAGATTAATTGCATAAGGTCCTACACTAGGTTTAGGGTTTATATATATATAATCCTTGTGCTTTAGCAGCAAGAGAAACACACATTTTTCAATTCAATCTCTTTTCAACATGGTATCAAAGCTATGAATGGAGCGCTTCCGTCACCGTCAGGGAAGGATTTCCCCCATTAACATCAGGAAATTCCGGTCTTTTGACAACACCGAATAATACCAGGGGTGCACGAGCTTATAATCCTCGGACACCGCCACCATCACCGCCTTCGGGCAATCCGAGTTCCATACCTATAAGTGGACCGACGTCTGGTCAGAATGTGGGATTTTGGCATCCCCATTTTGGGGGAGTAAATGCCCTGAGTTTTATACCCCAAAGCAAGTTTGGAGCAGGGATGGTTCCTGTCCCATTCGACATCCATGGAGCGCCTTATAGAGATACGCTGGCCTGGACACTAGCTGCATCCGACCACTCTGGATTTAGTCATACATTCGATAGTTTTGAAAGAAGAAAATTATGGAGAATTGGCACATGCCATGAAAATGACATTGAGGACTAAAAGAAAACTGGGATTTGTTGATGGGAGTATAGTCGAACCATATCCTGGGGTTTGACTCAACGAGGAATTGATAACCATTAACTCCCTCATCGTCCAGTAGATCCTGAATACAATAGATTCTCAAATTCGAACCACAGTTTCCTTTATCGACTATGCGAAACTACTTTGGGAAGAGTTGCATCAACGTTACTCCATGGGGAACGGACCAAGGATCCATGAATTGAAAGGAGAATTAGCTGTATGTAGACAGCGTGGGGATAGTGTGGTCGATTACTTTGGTAAACTACGAAGGCTATGGTGCGAATTGTCTACATATGAAAACGGTTTCGTATGTTGCTGTAAACAAACATCTTGTGAGTCCGTGAAACATTTTCTGCGAAGACAAGAAAATGAGAGGGTTCCCCAATTTCTCCTTGGATTAGATGATAGAATCTACGGTACTACACGATCGAATATCCTCAGTTGTGAAAACTTGCCATCGTTGAATCAAGTATATTCCAAAATTATTCTAGAGGAACGTCATAGAGCGGTGGATCAAGGCAAGGATGAAAGACGAGAAACTGTTAGTTTTGCTACCCATACTGATGGGGTGGAGAGACCCGCAAAAGTGTGTGTTTAGCTTGTGATACACAAGGTCACACAATTATTCATGCTTTGCAGTTCATGGGTACTTCGATTGGTGGTGAGACAGAGCAAAAGTGGAAATCAAAAACTCTGCTGCAGTACTTACTTATCTAGGATCCAAGGGTCGAGGAGGAGGTCGTGAAAGAGGGAGAGGGCGAGGTCGCGGTCGACATTCTCATGGTCGACAGTCGACCAGTGTTAAAACACCGACCGCGAATTCTGCAGCCGTTTCCACCTCTAGAGACACACTGCATACTTTGTCCAAGAATCAGTGGCCGTCCTTGAGAAACATTCTTGCATGTGCACCCAACTCTGCTAAACAACACATCTCTAGTGATATGTTTTCTCATGGCTACTGGATTATATATTCGGGTGCCAATCGACACATGACAAGGGACTTGAGCCTATTATCTGACATTCGTCACATTTCTCCTCGACACATCACGCTACCGGACAACAGGAAATCTGTTGCTTTGAAGTGTGGGAAAGCCCGCATTTCATCCAATTTGATACTTTCAGACGTCATCTATATTTCCGAATTTGTCCATAATTTGTTGCATGTTAGTCAATTAGTGAGAGATGAGTCTTTGTTGATAATCTTTACTCCTCAATTTTGTCTCATGCATGACCCAACTTCGAAGACCCCGATTGGGGTAGGCCTTCAAAGTAACGGGGTTTATGGACTGCACTCACTAGAGGATCAGGCAAATGTGGCTAAACAAGTTTCGGAAGATCGGTGGTTGTGGCACTGTCGGTTGGGAGATCTGTCAAAATCAGTGGTATCACATCTACCAAGTTCTTTGGTTTTTCCTTCTAATCATATTTGCATTGCATGTCATAAAGCCAAACAAACAAGAGACTCATTTACTCCTAATTTGAGTGTTTCAGTTTCATGTTTTGATTTAGTACATTGTGATCTTTGGGGTCCCTATCGCGTTTCGTCCGCTTGTGGTGGATCCTATTTTTTGACATTTGTTGATGACTATTCCAGAGGGATCTGGATCTACTTATTATCTGACAAAACTCAGGTTACTTCCATTGTTGTGAAATTTTTTTCCTTAATTCAAACTCAATTTGATCGAGTTATTAAATGTTTTCGAACTGATAACGGCACTGAATTTTTGCCTCTTAAATCGTTCTTTAGCTCTAAGGGTGTCGTTCACCAATCCACTGTGCCCCACACCCTCCAACAAAATGGTCGGGTAGAGCGAAAGCATCAACATATCTTGAATGTTGCTCGTGCTTTCTGTTTTCACGCATCGTTACCAATTCAATTTTCGAGAGAGTGTGTACAAACCGCTGTGTATTTGATCAATCGAGTTCCCACTCCAGTTCTTGCCAATCGCAGCCCATATGAAATTCTCCATGGTCAATCGCCCACAATGTCACATCTTCGTGTCCTTGGCTGCCAAGATTTTGCCTATCGGTTACCCAAACCTACAGACAAATTTGCACCTAGAAGCCGACCATGTGTATTTATGGGATACCCTGCCATTCAAAAAGGGTGGCGGCTATACGATCTCAAATCTCATAAATTCTTTGTTTCTCGCGATGTCACTTTTTGTGAATATGTTTTTCCTTTCCAGGGGTCGTCCTCTACAGGCGATCGCCGAGCTGACACCTCTCTCAGAGCGATGTCGACCGGCCACTCTCCGTTATTGTTGATCGATCTTCTTCCACTCGGTCGCTACACATCAGGGTCGACCGATCCCTTGTCGATCGATCAGTCCACTCCGTTGTCGGAAGATACATCCTCCCCCCTGACCATTGCACCGTTGTCACCTGACCGACCTCTGTTACCTAACCGACCTTCATCAAGCTCAATATCGTCCCCAACTATCTCATATATGTCGCTGATTCCCTCAGTGTCCATAGACAACATGCCATCGTTGTTGACCGACACCGCTGATAATGTCCTTGCCAAAGTTGAGACCACAGGAGATATACCATTGGGCAAAGGCCATAGACGAAAAATATCCATCGGTCATCCTTAGGGAATACGTTTGTTCGACAGTGTGTGTGCACAACATGAACTCTGTTGCTGCTGACTGCCCATCTTCAGGCAGGGTCTCGAAGAAATGCATACACCCCATTTGTGACTATATTACAGATCGACGTTTCTCTAAGTCACATACTGCTTTTGCTAGTGTGTTGATGCAGACTGTACAGGAACCAACAGACTTCAATGAGGCATTAAAAAGTAAGGAGTGGAGGGATGCATTGAGCAAAGAGATCCATGCTTTGGAATCTAATGAAACCTATACCTTCGAGGAATTTTCGGAGGGAAAACGACCATTAAGAAACAAGTGGGTTTACCAAATTAAACACCGAAGTGACGGATCTATCGAGAGATACAAAGCACGACTAGTTATTTTGGGTAATACTCAAGTTGAATGAATTGCCTATGAAGATACTTTTGCCCCTGTCGCAAAAGACACTACTATTCACACCCTGCTAAGTGTTGCAGTATCTAAAAACTGGTGGATTCACCATATGGATGTCGACAATGCCTTCTTGCATGGGGATCTACATGAAGAAATTTACATGAAAATTCCTCAGGGATATAAAGGGGCACCCGAGGGCAAAGTGTGTCTATTGAAAAAATCTCTTTATGATTTGAAGCAAACCCCTCGATGATGGTTTGCTAAATTGACTGCCGCTCTTAAAAGCTTTGGTTTTCAACAATCAGTGGCAGATTATTCTCTGTTTACTTATTCTACTACAACATCTCAATTGTTTGTATTGATTTATGTCAACGATATCATTATCGCAGGTAGCAGCAAAGCTATTGTTGAGGATTTCAAAGAAAAACTCGGGAAAATATTCCAAATGAAAGATCTCATAAAATTGAAATATTTCCTTGGAATAGAAGTGGCGAGAGGACCGAAAGGCATGTACCTCTGCCAACGAAAATATACTTTGGACATCATCTCTGAAGCATGACTTTTGGGATGCAAGCCTACTAAAGCACCTATGGAGCAACAACATAAACTGTTCTCTGCAACATGAGACTTATTGGTTGACCCCATGCCCTATCGTCGACTAGTTGGCAAACTGATTTACCTACTATTCACTCGCCCTGAGTTGTGCTATCTTGTGCACGTCCTATCTCAATTTATGCAACAACCTCAATGTGAGCACTTGGATGCAGTCCTGAGAGTTGTGCGGTACTTGAAGGGGAGTCCAGAACCAGGGGTATTATTGCGTTCGGCATGCGATCTTCAAGTATATGGGTTTTGTGACGCTGATTGGGCGATGTGCCCAGACACACAGAAGTCTCTAACTAGCTCTCTTATATTTTTAGAGTCGTCTCCTATCGCATGGAAAACAAAGCGACAGGATACCCTATCCCTATCATCGACCGAGGCGGAATACCGTGCTATGTGAGCTGCATGTCAAGAATTTAAATGGCTACGTAGCTTGTTGGCGGATTTGGGGGTTGGCCATAACATGGGTACTATAACTCTATTCTGCGATAATCAATCAACCGTCCATATTGCTGTCAACCCAGTTTTTCATGAGCACGCCAAACATATTGAAGTAGATTGCCATTTCGTTCGGAATCAAGTGCTAGCAGGAGAAATCAGAACACGCCATGTGAAATGCACAAATCAGTTGTCGAACATGATGACTAAAGCTCTAAGTCCCGACAGTCTCCTTTATCTGCTGAACAAGTTGGGCATACATGATTTGCACTTACCGACTTGAGGGGGGTGTCGAACGGTATTATGTCGATCAGCATGATACCACCACCAAGATGAGCAAGATGCCGATCAGCAAGACCATGCCGATCGGTCATAATCACCATTCACATTCTGTATTGTAATAGATTAATTGCATATGAACCCACACTAGGTTTAGGGTTTATATACATGTAATCCTTGTGTTTTAGCCGCAAGAGAGACACATATTTTTCAATTCAATCTCTTTTCAATAGATGATTATCTCTGCCATTGACAAGTAGCAGAAACTTGCTCTGCCCTGTTAATACCCACCGATTGCATGAAATCCTTGAAAAATTATGGATTTTTTTGGTGTTAATGAGTCACTATCCATTTTTAGTTGAGTTTAGTCGTTCAATAATTAATATAATGTTTTTACACTAGAAATATAGGTGAATCCGTAGCAAGGCTCACATTTTTTTTAAAGTTCGTGTTTTTTCATATTTTGAACAATTTTATTTTATTTTTTACTACATATTTTCCAATGTATTAAAGACACTTTAGAATGATCGTATTACCGTTTCTATTTTCGACATTTTTAAGTGTTCAAATATTACATGTTCAACGGTCCAGATAGGTAGAGAAACACTATAAATATTATCAATTTTGATTGAATTTGGGTTTTATTACTAATTTAGATAAGTGTATGGCAAATTTGAATTGTGGTCAATTTCAAATTGAATTTATAACAAAAATTAATAAAGAATTAGGGAATCTCGAAGCTATTCAAATAGCCTATCGTGAATTTTACCAAAACTTATATTCACAATCGGTTATCTTGATTGATAGTAAAGCCAATGTTTTCATACCGGTTCGAAATCATGTATCGGTCCTGACCGATATGAATGGTACGACCGGTATATCGGTCGGTACAAAATTTCATTTTATTTTATTTTTTAAAAAATTAATATTTAATTGTATTTATGGTGTGAGACTCGAAAAAACCCAGAAATCAATCCTAATATCCGATACAAAGTGGTACAAAAAAAAATACCGGTATTGAGCGAAATTTGACGTATACCTTTCGGTATGAAAACATTGTAGTAAACTAAAATCCGATTCAAATCAATCATATTTATGGGTGTTCCCCTAAAACATCAAAGTAGAAATGTAGAAAACCGAAAATGAAATAAATATATTCAAAAGTATGTTAATTAAAATATTAAATTATATATATCAATTATTGAAAAATTTAAATGATTGAATTCAAATAAAAAAAGTTTATAATTGTTTATCACGTTTAAGCAATCTAAAAATCATGATATTTTTAAACAATACATGTTTTAATTCAAATTCATGATAAAATTGTAATTTTTATTACACTTAAATCACCATTGTTTTACATCCAATTGCCACCAAAATTGAAGAATCCAAATGAAATTGTTTATTATTTATTATCAAATAAATAATGAACAATTTTATTTTTCGGGCCATTACCAGAAATAATGGGGTTCAGACGAAAACCCAAAATATTGCTTAGACCATGAGTTGGACAGGCCTGAAACGTGGCTGAGCCCATATAAGAAGCCTATAATACGACTAGTGGAGATCTGGGTTAGGCCCACTAATTGAGAAATTACGATTTCTGACCGGAAAATGGTAGCATTGGTCCCCAAATTTTGTTGATTTTGACAAATTTGATCCCCAAATTATTTTTTTTCGTGTATACTCCCCAAACTTCAATTAATTGACAATATTCATCCCCATGTTTGTAAAATTTGGCAAATTCAATCCACAAAATTCATAATTAGTCCTCAAAGTTTAAAAAATATAAAACAAATCCTCATTATTTATGTTTGGTGGTAAAACTAGTCCCCAAATTTGGGGAATTTGGCAAAATTGGTCCCTAAATTATTTAACAGCCGTTAGGATTTACGTTTTTTAAAACGTTGAGGACCATCGTTGCAAAATTATTTAACGACCGTAATTGTCATTTTTCAAAACGTTGAGAATCTCTAACACCATTAGGGACATTTTTTGCCAAAAATCTGGAATTACGAGGATCAAATACGCCATTGTTTTTGTTTGTAGACTAAGATTACTGAAATTGAAGAGTTTGGGGACTAATATTGTAAATTTTGATAAACAATTGGGGCTAGTTTTACCAAATCATACAAAAGTCGGGACCTGTTTTGCCATTCTTAAACTTTGAGGTTCAAAATTACTAAATTTTCAAAACTATAGAGACTCAATTTGTCATTATCCCTAAACCATGCGGACCATATCTAAGCATCGTCCATTTATGACTTCTCTTACAACTTAATACAATATTATAATCAGTGTTTTGTAAAATTCATGTATACAAATTAGTTAAATTATTAATCCACAACAGGTTTTCTATATTCAATTTAATTAAATTATAATAAAAAACTAATTTTATAAGTAATTTTTAATAATAATTTTAACACAAGCAATTAAGTAGAATATGTGACACAATTTATAATTTGTAGTATATTATTTTTTAGGTAATCCTATAATATTCTTCCATAAAGTTTATTAGTAATAATTATGGTTATATAGTTTATAATATATATAAACTAATATAATCATAAGATATAATTAAATATAATTAAATATTAACAAAATAATAACCCTAGAATGTGATACAAAAATTTATCATAAATTTTAAAAGGCTAAAGTACCATCAAATCTACATGAATTTTCTGTGGTCATATATCCCTTGTTTCTTTTATGACCAATTATGTAAATATAAAAATTGACCTTCAAATTCATCTATTTTTTTAAATAACATGCTCTAGTGCCAAAATTTTATTTAATTTAATTTGTATAAACTTACCTTAATTTTTCCAAATTTAATTCTTTTTAAAAAGTAATTTTTTGTTATATTCATGGTTCTCTTGATTATTATTGAAAATATTAGTATTTATTTGACTTATATTTATTTATAATTAGATAAATATATTAATATAAAAGTTAAAATATATATTTTATAAAAATAACATTAAAAATAAAGATAACCACATTTTTGCAAATAGTAGAGGTGTGCATCAAAATCCGGTGATCCGAAAAATCGGTTCGATTTTTCGGTTATACGAACCGCAAATACTTAATCAGATCGAATCGGATGCAATTTCTAATCAGATACGGTTTTTCAAAATTTATATCTGATCCGATATTTATATTATATTCTATTCTTTTTTTCTAATTTTGTAAAGTTAAAAAGTTATATATAGTAATATATTTTTTCCTTATTATAAATATTTGTTTTTTTTTCATTAACATTAATTTTTTATATTTTATTCTTATTTTTAAAAAATAACCGATATGGAAGAATACAAAATAATTAATATCGGAATTGTTTTTTGAAATTCATGTTTTTAGTAAGTTAGATAATTCTTCGGATATTTTATATTATCATTTAAAATATATTTAACTTTACAATTAATTTTATTTTTATACGTTGTGATTACGAATATATAAATGAATTATGTATATTTTCTGCAGATTCATATATTTAAAAGAAAAATATAATTTATTGTTAACATACATTTGTTTTAATTCAATTCTTGTATTGAATTCATGTTTATGGATGTTTCAAAATTATGAATATACGTTTTTTGGTTGTTTTATAATTTGTATATTTATCAAATAAATAACATTTTTTTGTGATTAGTGATAATTTCTTATAATAAATTATAATTAAAAAATAAATATTAGAGTATTCGCAAATCGATCCGTAAACCGATCCACTATTGCATATCGGTTTCATATCATGATTTTTCTGACCCATATTCATCGGATTGGATCAAAAAAATGATGCTCGGATCGGTTATCCAATCCACGCACACCCCTATCAAATATAAGTGTCATATCCATAATTTTAAATATTAAATAATATAAAAAATTGTTAAAATTAATTAAAGTGAATTCTAAACTTTAAAAAGTTATAAATTTAAAATTTTTGTAAGTTCTTTAATAGCATATTTAATATTTAAAGATAGAAAATCGTTAAAATTTAGCTTCATCCATTAATATTCACTTATAGAGTTAAGGTATGTGTAATGATTATGCTTCCAAAATTGAAATTTATTGAACTAACATTTAAAAAACTAATATTGTACACTAGTATTTAAAATTTCAAATTGAGTAGGTAATTTCTAAATTTTGGAATATTGACTAAATTTTATCAAATATTATTAATTAATTAAAATAGGTGATACACCAATTTTGTCCTTATATCTTCATGGTTTTATTAATTTTAGTTATAAGAGTTTTATGATTACGATAATCTAGATCCTCAAAGTATGAAGATAGTAAATTAGTTCTCATACTTTATAAATTCTAATAAATTAATTGCTCAAAATTTATTATATATAATGTTGTGGTTTGAAAACCGGAGGTGTCAACAGTCGATCGGTTCGTAGCAAAACGAACTCGGTTATAATTTATTTGATATGTGGAGAACGATTATAAACCAAAGAAAAAGGGACACGGCAGTTTTATAGTGGAAAACCTCAAAGATGAGGAAAAAACCACTTGACGAATTGCTAAAGAAAATGCTCTTAGTCGGTTCACTAAGCAAAATAATAGTCACAAAGGTCTTGTTTTTCTTTAGACGACAAAGAGGAAGAGAAGTATCGAAAATAAATCAACAGAAAGTTCTCCATGCGAAAACTCCAAGGAAAATCGGAATATCCTTTTCTAACTCTCTAAGTGTCATTTTTATACCCCCACTGTGCTGTATACAGTAGGGTGTCATTTTGTGCATGTCCTTTGCGGCTAGGTCGGCTAATGTCAGGCGGAACAGCCGCCGGGAACGGCTTCACAGAGCTGCATGGCGCTAGACCTTGCGGCACTACTAGCCGGCTATTCCCTGGCTACTGGAGGCTCGTACGACTTCGCCGAACCACGTTTCTGACAAGGCTGTCGAGGGTTGTCGTTGCATGGGAGGAGTGTAGATGGCCCGAAGCAGGGCCTGTAATATATGGACCGATCGGTCTTGGCGCAGGCGAGAAACTGAGCTCTTCATATCGGGATCGATCACTATGAACGGTTGATCGGGCCACGGGGCCTGGATGGGTCATTCACTCATGTGGGTTGGATCTGGGCCTCCAAATTCGGCTTACGTTGTTTGGGCTCCTCTGATCAAGCTTGTTTCTGATCATGTTCGAGGCACCGGATTCCAGGGATCTCATTATATAGCATTATAAATTTCCAAATTTTTCAATTTCGACAAATAAGACATTGGTCAAAATCAAATTTATAGAACTCTTTTTATCATTTTGAGGATTTATTTGCAAAATATTGCAAACTTTGAAATGATGAAATCTGTCAACACTTCAAAATTCATACACTAAATATGCCATTATTTTATCATTGAGGTTATTAGATGATGAGATTTAATAGAAAATTGGTATTTTGTGGGTTAACTCAAAATGGATGGATCCTCAGCCTTGTACTAATTTATTGCCTGCCCCGTGCTACTCTCTTAATTGCTCTCAGCCCCTTCTGATTCTTATCATTTTGTCCTTGTATCCAGATCCCATATCGCCGCCCATTATTTTGTATTTTCTTTTTATTTGTGTAATATGGAGACAAGGCAATCATTCTAGGGATTTGATTTTGAATTTCGATTGTAGCATTAAATGATGATAGTATTAGGGAAATTTAATTTTAATTACTTATTATAATATTTAATATAAACGTGCGTTGGTTATAGTACATGATATAACTAATCTAATTTGTTAATTCATTCCCTAGTTGCATTATCATGAAAGAGGCATCAAGAAGGATATTAACCTAAAAAATCCTCGTAAGAAATTAATGGCGTGTTTTAATTAACATTATATAATGATTATGTTTATATCCATTATGTATACTCTTATGATGATAATCATGTTGTATTTAACATACATTACTAGTATCAAATCAGCTATAAAATCGTATCATTCTGGATATGGTACTGATGAGATCCTCGGAACCTGATCAGGGTCAAGCTTAGCCAAACCAGCTCGAGTGACATAAGCCGAACTTGGAGGCTTAGATTCAGCTCACGTGAATGGACGGTCCAGCCAGGCCAGTCAAACCTGAATGCCCGTTCTTATCGATCGGTCTCGATCGAAAGAGTCATGCTTTCTCCCCCTCCTCAGAACCGATCGGTTCACATCGCGCAGGCTATGCTTCGGGCAATCCACATTCCTCAACATGTGGCAACAATCTTTGACAATCCTGTTAGAGGCAGGTCCGACGGAGTCGTATGAGCCTCCTTTTGGTCTGGAGATAGCTGACTATTAGCGCCGAAAGACTTAGCGTTGTGCAACCCTATAAAGTCATGTCCGGCGGCTGTCCCACCTGACACGAGCCGACCTAGCCGTATGTGACATGCACAAAACGACACCCTATTGTTCACGCAGCACAAATGACGTATAAAAGGGGCACTTGGGAGGCAAAGAAAAGGGATCCTCTTTTTTTTCTTTTCTTATTGGCCGGCTATCGATTTATTTTTTATAAGCTTTCTTCCATCGTTGTCTAAAGAAGAAACATGTTATTTGTAATGAACAACTGCTTATTGAATCGACTAATGACATTTTTAGCTTTTAGTCAATTGATTTTTTTCCCATCTTTTGGGGTTTTTCACTCTAAAATTGCATTGTCCCTTCTCTATTTGATTCATAATTGTCTTCCACATATTAAATAAATTACAACCGAGTTCGTATTGCAACGAACCGGACGACTGTTGATATCCCCGATTTTTGGACCACAACAGATACGATGTATGATATGATGAACTCTCTTACTAAATATTTCTAGGTTGACGATTAAAAGATAACCACGAATATTCTTAATTGAATCTCATCCAAAACTGTCTCAAAAACACCTTATGAAATTTGGAAAAGACGAATTCTGTCTTTGGGGTTTATGCGCATTTGAGGCTAGGTCCTTGATTCTGAATTACAGTTTTGTTATGATATGGAGCAAATTTTATATTTATATAATCAATACATATGGCAAGATAAGAGAACTCCAAATGCTAGATAATTTTTCTCAAATGAGATGGTTACAAATTCAAGATTTAGTTTATCAAGAATGATGTGTGGTCCCTCCATATGTTGTGGGATCCATATGAATAAAATAAATAAAAAAGAGATACTAAGACTTAATCAATATTTAGGAAATATGTCGTTTAACTTCTAAAAAGATTTTTAGGGATAAATATATTTTCTCAAACTCTTATAAATTGAGGGTACTTGAGACTCAGTTGATCATCTCAAACAAATTTAGGAATCTCAATATTTCAATTGAGTATTCAAGAGAAGAAGAGAAAAGAGATTCAAGAAGAAAATTGTTATTTCTGAATTCGTATTCCTGAATGTTTTTCAGGAGTGTATAATATTTATGAATATTTTCTAAATATTAGGGAAATATCAAAATAGTTGAGAGCTAGCCGTAGTGTTAGGTAAACACTATTTTTTACCGTATATTTTGGTTTTCTACTCTAGATATTTATCTAGATTATATTATCTATGTATCTCTGATATTGGTAATAATGGAAGTTTTCTCTAAATATTTATCTAGATCCGTGGACTAACCCTATTTTGGGTGAACTATTTAAATTTTGGTGTCTATTTATTTATCATATTTACATTGTCGATACCTCGATTTCATAACTTTCGATGAGCGTCCAACATAGAGAATGTCTATCTACCAAAATTTATAAGAGAAGTTAGTGATATTGAAAATGACATGTCAATCTATTTGTACACTATTGACATAACCAATATGGAATAATATTCTCAATACTCTATTTCTAATCGAACTGGTATTGAATTTATTAACACTTGTTTGATGTAGTACTCGAGTCATAAATCGAGTCATAAATTCAATGCACTTTTCTACTAATGTTTTTTGTCTTATATAAAAGCTAGCCAGAAACCAATAGTCAAACTCCAATTTCATGAAAATTTCATGATTCATTGGGTAAGAGTGTACATGTCGTTAAATTTATAAGATAATTTAATCATATTGAAAATGTTAGAACGAATTAATTATTAATGATGTTAACTCTTATTGTTGTGGTTCAAAAATCGGGGGTGTCAACAGTCGACCGGTTCGTAGCAAGACGAACTCGGTTATAATTTATTTGATGTGTAGAGAACGATTATAAACCAAATGTAAAGGGACACGGCAGTTTTAGAGTGGAAAACCTCAAACCTAAGAAAAAAACCACTTGACTAAGGGTTAAAAAAAATGCCCTTAGTCACTTCAATAAACAAAGTAATAATCACAAAGATCATGTTTGTTCTTTAGACAATAAAGGGGAAGAGAGTTATCGAAAATAAATCGACAGAATATTCTCTCTCTGAAAGCTTGAAGGAGAAATCGGAAGATGTCTGCATCACACCCCAAGTGTCTTTTTTATACGCCTAATGTGCTGTGTGGACAGTAAGATGTCGTTTTGTACTTGTCCTTTGCAGCTAAGTCGGCTCATGTCAGGCGGAACAGCCGCCGGGAATAGCTTCATAGTGTTGCACGGCGCTAGACCTTTCGGCGTTACTAGCCGGCTATTCCCAGGCTAAGGGATGCTCGTATGACTTCGCCGGACCACACTTCTGACAAGATTGTCGAAGGTTGTCGTCGCATGTGAAGAATATGATTGGCCCGAAGCAAAACCTGTAAAGTGTGGACCGATCGATCTTGACGCGCGGGAGAAGCTGGGCCCCACCTATCGGGACCGATCGATATGAATGGCCGATCGGACCACCTGGTCTGGATGGACCACTCATTATGTGGGTTGGATCTGAACCCCAATGTTCGGTTTATGTTATCTGGGCTCATCTGATCAAACTTGGTTTTGGTCAAGGAGGTACCGGACTACAAGGATCTCATCACTTATAAAGTAGAACTATTCTATTTTCATAAAGAATTTAAGAGAGTATTCTCAATAGGTTTCCCATCCAACACACCAAAATAACATTATGTGTAAAACTATCTCCCAACAATCGGTCGACATTATTCCTCGACATGTTCAATTTATTGTATATTTGATTAAATCAAATTAACATGAATGATCAAAATGTTAATGAATAGCAATTAGTTCACATTTGAACTTGATGATCGATCACAATCTCGAGTTTATCGACGATATGCCAATCGTTTAATTTCACGACGTAGTGATATTTTTATATCACTCATCTATTTTTTTAATTAAATTATTTGATATTAAATTGTGGTCCGGCCGATTTATTTAGAAAAACATTAATAAAATGAAAAATGATGTAGTGATATTTTTATATCACTCGTCTATTTTTAAATTAAATTATTTGATAATAAATTGTGGTCCGGCCGATTTATTTAAAAAAACATTAATAAAATGAAAAATTGTAATTGGTGTGATATTTGAGGTTTTTTTTAATGAATGCGATTATTGGCCGGTTGATGGGCGAATGACACGTGTCATAGTTTTCTTCGGACCGACACCTAAACCCCATACAAATCGCATCTTATCCGGAACACTACTCAGGATTTTGTACTAATTTGACTGGAATAGCAAACAATAGTTAAGCTACAAATAAATGCATTAATAAATAATTATCTACAAAAACCCGAACAATACCGAAATCGATTATACGGGTCTAGATATATTATTCGAGCATTGTCTAGTTAGTGTCATGGTTATAAAAACAGTGTTGAACCAATCAATTCGATCACACTATTGGTACGATTTGAACTGATTAACTGAGTATTTTACAAATCGAAGTGATTTAAAAAAAAAACCATGGTTAAGGTTATGATTTGAAACATGATTATGTTTTTATATTATTATGTATATATTTATATATAAATATACTAATTTAAATTTGAAATTTTTGAATTATGTCATACTTGATTGAGTTCGAATTCTTAACGAATCAATATAAAACATCAAAATCTAATGAACATAGTTGAACGGGTTCGTAACCTAATAATAATTATGAATTTTAATAATATAAAATATTTGTATATATGTTTGGTGGCAAACAAAGTTATATATTATATTTAATTAATTTGAATTTTAAATTCAAACTCGAATCCTAACTTAAACTCAATCAATTAAAACTTGAATCATATATTTTTTACTTTTCGCACTCGAACTTAACCCATAAACAAACTAATTTGGATTCGAACTCGAACTTTAAAAAATATATAAATAATATAAAATAATACTCAAATCCATACTTGTAAACCAAGATCCATTGAGTCTTCATCGATTGAATTTGAGTTGTAATGATGTAAGATGGTCCCATTTCAATCCGAAACTATATGTATAATTAAAAAAACTATGATAAATAAAAATACAAATTTTTTAATATATAATAATATAATATATATTTATATATGATATTTATATTTTATAAATATCAACACAAAATATATTTCATCTTCCATTGTATTTTAACTTTTTTATTCATTAAACTAAATAAATTAGAAAATTTATAGAATTATAAAATTTATTTTAATAAATTTTGAATTTTACATTATTATACATATATATTTTATTTATAGTTGATTAAATAAACGAGTTAAATGAAAATAAAAGTTTAATATATGGAAATTTTAAATTTAATTAGATTTTTAGTGTTTAGAATTAAGTATTGCAAATTAATCGTATTTAAAATATTATACAATATTTATTAATATTGAACAATAATTTAACGTCATAATCTCCAATAAACGCTAATGACAACTAATCTCTCATTTAAATATAGTAAATAAAAAGGATAATATAATCATTTTAAAAAGAAATATAAAGAATAATATAGTTCACCCATGTTTTACTGAATAATACTATGGGATGTCAATTTATCTTATTAGACACGTGATTTTATATGCTTCAAAAATAATACAAATATTTTATAGTTCACCCATATTTATATGCTTCAAAAATTCAAGTAATTTATTTTTGTATAATAAATATTCACAATAATTGAACAATGTATATGGTAATATCAATATTTTCATTTTGTCTACTATTGTTCAATATCGGATTTAATGATCAAATCTCGATTTGTTTTGCTCCAATTTAAAACAATATTAAATTAATCTAATTTTAATTATTTAAATAATAATAATAATAATAAATTGTTAATTTTGGTAGCTACGAGATACCGGACATGTATGAAAAAATTGATAATACCTAAAGAGAATATGTTTGTATGATTCTCAAATAAAAAAATGGATATTATATATGTGACATGATTATATACATGTAAATTTTTAATACATACAAAACAAATAAATAATTATGTTATTTTCGATATAATATTGATTTTATTGCAATTAATGAAATCAACTATGACATTATTATAATGAAACAAATGATTAAGTTACATTCATTTTATATTTTATATATGTAAATATATATTCTTATTTTATATAAATAGCATAATTATACTAAACCCAGAAAAAAAAATTAATTTTTATTTTATATATGTAAAGATATATTCCTATTTTTATATAAATAACGTAATTATACTAAAGCCACTGTGTAATGTAATGAATGATCTTNTTAGCTTTACCGGAGCTCGGAATCGACGATGGACAAATGACACCGGACTCAGTTCTCGATCCGATGAGGACGGATTCAGGTTCCAGTAGCGGAATCCCGGATTACCCAAATCTCACCTGCACAGCGACTACGGAGGTTGTTCGTAAAAAGAGAAGCAATATTGTACCTGGCTTCCGATCAGCGTTCAGACCAGATTGCCGCTCCATTTCCGTGATCGGAGAATCCCGCCGGAAATCCACTCCTCACCGTTCTCCATTTCACTGATGATGGTACAATTCGATAAAAATAGAAAAAAAAAAGAAATGAGAAGGGGGTACAATAGACATTTCATTATAGGGGTATTTTGGTCAATTCATGTAGTTTTTAAGTTTTCAGTTTTCACCCTGGTTTTTTTACCTTGATGAAATTGAAAATCGTCGTCGGATCTTTACCGGGAAATCGCCGGACCGCTTGATCTGGTATGATTAATTGTAAACTGTTTGGGTCTTTTTTGAAGGTAATGGAAAAGTGAGAAACAAGATGGTTGTGTGCTTTTGTCTGTTTCAGTGACTGGTAATGATGATGTTTGACTATGTTTTTGCCCCCGAGGCTCTCTCTGGTCCACTTCTTTCTCGTCGCGATCAAAATCTCAATCGCCATGTGTTTTTGTTCTATCTTCTGGTGTTTTCATAGGAGATTTGAATTATAAAAGGAATTGTAGGACGGTGGCGGTGTTGGAGATTCTTCTTCCCCAATTTGAATCGTGCCCTAATACCTTATCAGCTCTTTGATTTTGGATTCTTAGAAAGGGTTCCTTCCCAATTGAATTTCGTTTTTCCTTCATTTGCAAATTGCAACTGATTTTGGCAAATGGTAATTTATATAAAACCCTAATATTTAAATAATAATAATATATTTATATTTTAATTATTAGAAAAATGTGTATATTGGTTTTTTGGGTGTACAATTATAAAGATTTTCGAATCATGAAATTTTTAATTTGTACGAAACAAAATTTGAATTGTTGTGTAAAAAAGTTACAACTTATTAGTACTACTAGGCTATTTTGATAAAATATCCACATCAAAAATATTTGTCAAAATATCCATCTGCAATACAAATTCATTTACCAAAATATACTGCATATGAGTATTTTGGTAAATATCCACTTTTACCGTGGATATTTGAGTAAAAAATGTATTACTACTAAACTAGATGTGAAATATGCAAAAAGGCTTTCCAAAATTTAATTTTGATTGAATTTTTTAATTGTTAAAATTAAAAAAGTTGAACCTCGTTTTGAGATAAAGAAGGCATAGAAGAAAAAGATATGAAACATCGGCGTTTTTACACCCAAACAAAGAAGTGCATACATATTTATATGAAATTTTTATTTAAATATCTCTAATTTGTACTAAAAAGTTAATTTATTTTTTATTTTTAAAATAATGTATAGTTTTTAGTTTTTAGTTTTTATTTATTTTCCAATTGTAATCATAATCAACGAAAATATTTTTATTTAGGGTGCATTAATTTAACCGAACACAATAAGTTCTTTCAAAATTTATGTTCGACATGAAATTGAGTATTTTCGATTTAAGATTTAATTTGAGATAAATAATTAAACAATCAATGATTTATGCATTGATTCAATTGAGGTTTAGGCTTGCATGGAGTCCCATTTTGGTTTCAAGGTGGATATGCCTTTTTAATTTGTTTAAAAAATAATATTAATTTGATCGAGTTTTTGAAATTATATATATATATTCATCAATATTTTTTTTAGAGAAAATTGCATAATTAACCTCCGAACTTATGAGCTGTGTAAATGATATATTCTCCAACTTATTAAATTACAAGAATGACACCTATAGTTATCAATATTGTTTGTTTTTTACCCCTGACATTCTAGCAATCAGTTTCCGTAAGTTGAAAACCGTTCGAAAACCCTTCACAAAGTATGCAAATAAGACACGTTTGAAAAATTATACAAAATTTATCCTTAATGTTCGATAATTGTGCATAAAAAATAAAAATTTACGAATTCATTTAAGTGACAATGATAAACCGTATTGGAAACTTGAGGTGTCTTATATGCATTAAATTAAAATTGGGGGCTACAAATGCATATTTTTGCTCAAAAAGTGTATCATATTTGCAATTTCATAACTTGGATGGTATATTATTTATACATCCCCTAAGTTGGGGTGCCGTGGGCAAACATCACCCATTTTTTTTATTTGAGTGGCTGGCTTCTTCTTGTTTTTTTGTTTGTTTTATTACTATGTTTAATTATAAATATTTGTTCTTGTATAGCGTACTTATATTATTTTTTTAAACATGAACTACGGTTATTTGGACACCCAATTGGCGGGTTTGTTTGGTTTAATCCAATTCGATTTTTCTAAGAAAACCATAAAATAATAAAAAAACTGGTTTTAATTTCTAAAACCCAAATTAAATTGCTAAAAATTTATTTATTTTTTTATTTCAAAATTTATGTTATATCAATATTTTAAAAACCGGTACCGACTGGTATACCGACAAACTCATTGGATCAGTATACTAGATATATACCAGAATATTAAAATAAAATAAATTATAAAATATTCATATTTTATTTTTTAAACAAAACCTAACCCGACCCGCAAAAACCCAACCCGATCCAGAATAAACTTGTACCGGCCGGAATTTTGGCAAAATAGCAACAGAAACCAGTACGTCGGAATACTAAATCCTAAATAGAAAACCCTATATAAGACTTATGATTTATATATATATACAATAGAATTTATAGCTTAAAATAATGACACTTAAACGAGCATTATTAGGATTAAGGCAAAAAAGACACAAAAAAAGAGAGTGAATACAAATAAATTCAAAAATCCATGTAAAAAAATGATCAAAGGTACTTGTAAAAACTACAAATATGAAGAAACCAACCGCATCATGTTTGTGATCAGTTAGAAGAAATGCTTTTAAACCCCAACAATCGATAAAATTACTGAAGCTATCACACTCTCTTGAGGATATAACCGAGGAAAATACCGATCAACCCGACAACAACAAGATAAATGAACGGAATACCATTACCTTTACGACCTTGGCGCCTCAAAGCTTCCTGTATAGTCAGTCTAAACATGTTACAACCCATAATTTCAAGAACAAATATAATCCCTTAGATGCTTACGAGTTCCCGAACAAGCTTCTGATTTAGATGAATAGCGGATTGCTTCTCCTCGGTCAGCTTCAAAACCAAGGTTTGAGCCTGTAATTTCATACAACAAACAAAAATACTGAGAAATATCTTAATGCCACTTTCTTTTAGAAATTGTACATTATGTCTTCGAAGTAACACGATATGTACAAATTATGTTCTATCATAAAATAAATTTTCACTTACGAGCATGTCGTTTACCTAAATTCTATGATCAGGCTCAAAGGGAATGGAAGCTAGTAAACACCCTTCCATCGTATTTTAAAAAACACTACTTTTTCGGAACTTTAAACACTAAACAAATATGAATTAGCATGTACTGAACAGTTGATATATGAAATTAGAATGGAAAAAACCGTAAAAAACACTATGATTTAGACAAATATGCAAGCATCCAATTTCTCACAAGCAATGTGAGACAAAAACCAGAACAGAAGGATATACAATAATAGAATAGAATTTAAACCTCAGATGCGGTGTCTTTTTGATCAGCTAATCCTTTAAACATCTGCAGTTATAAAATAGATTATAATATACCATAGAACTGAATCAAACTTAAATTAATACAATCAATTGAAAATCACAAATCTGACCGCATTAGAATCAGAATACTGATAAGCTGTCCCATTTTCGGATACAGAATTGCGTGGTGGGGAACCTTCCTCTACCCCCTCATAAACAGGGGATGGTGGCCTTGGAGGTGGAACATAGACAACTCTCAATTTGCTCTCATCAACACGATTTCCCGAATCTTTGCTGAACTGAAAAAATCAGAAACGCTTGTAGGATGACTATTCTTTTAAGATCGATATCACTAACAAACTATGCTAGGATTACTCACAAACATATACCATTTCAGTCGTAATATCCTTTACAGTTGCTCCAGGGCTCGCTACGACACTCTGGAGGAGAAATTTATCCTTGCATTGCATGTCTGTAGGAGCCTCTTTTTGTGCTTGCATTGTAACTGAAAGATGAAAAAACATGAATGAACAAATAATATTTCAATATAACCCAAGACTAGCGCAGCATTCTCTTGAATCCCATTACCTACAACATCACACGTAGAGTGAGGAATCACGACACCTGTATTTGGTCTCACACAATACTTTTTAGGGTTTGTGGTTTTCACCTGTAATGCATCAAATAAATCAGTACGGAGCTAATATACAAACGTTCTCAACAGCAATTTCAGCTCAATTTCTGAAATATTTCATAGGCATCTCAGTACAGATAATAAAGTGAAAAAATCACAAATTGAAGAACCAGCATGAATTGTACCTTAAATGCAACATAATTATCGGATTTGTTGATCAACTTCATGGAACAACAGATCTGCTTCTTCAATTCAACTTTCAAATACCCAAATAAATACGATGATTAGAACCAATAAACCAATGATTCAAAATAAAACCACAGATCGGTAAATTACAAAATAAATCAACAATCGACTTCCAGTCCACAAAAATCGAAACCTACGCAAGCATGATCCGAAAAAGGCACACAAAAGCAACACATAAATCTTAAAGAACAAGAAATTACAAGCAAATTGCAGCTCAGTAGGTTCGATCTGGAGGAGATCTCCGTCAATCATTTCTGACAAGGTCGCCGACATATTCGCCAGAGAATTAAGGAAAATTAAAGACTGGCAACCACGGTGGCGCAGAGAGACGTTAGTGGCGGAGCAATTTGAGAGAAATCAGAAGAAAGGAAAGAGATCTGGGTTTTCCAATCTCAGAAGAACATTGCTTCCCTATATGATCCGCAATGAAGTTTTCTATTATTAGGTTTCGTTGCTACTTGCGTGGCAATTTTATAAACAATTCCTCAAATGATTCTTTTTGTTTTTATATTATATTTTAAATAAAATTTAATCCACAATACCTAATACATCTCTATTATTTCTAGAATATATTTTGTTGCCTTGGACCAATTTAATACTTTACAACCTCACTAGAGCAAAATATATCCTATTAATTTCTCACAAATCATCTATTTCTCATTTGGCTTTTCTATGGATAATTGGTATGATAGCTTGTATCTCAGCTTTTTATGTGTCACTATAATATATTNACTTTATGCAATTTTCTACAAATTCTAACAATTACTTTTTTTTAATTTTGTTTTTAATTAATATTATTTTATTTAATAATACGAACAGAGTCGAAAATCTGACTCTTATACTCTTGCCGAATCGTGTCGAGTCGAGTCTAGTCGCACCGAGTCGGTAGGACGAGTCGATGCCGCATATCAAATAAGTATAGTAATTATAGTTAAATTAAGTTTTACCATTTATAAACCAATGTTTTAACCATATAATTTTTTGGCTCTATAATAAAAATAATTTTTCGGTAAAACGAATGAAATTTTGTAAAAACTTCGGACCCAAAATTCAAAAGACAAATGTATGTATTAATAATTGTCTTTATATCAGTCTTTATGTCACCGATATATTAACATATACATCAATACAGGTGGTATGACCTGATATCACATTATTTGGTCGGATTCCGTGTTAAGTAATAAATATAATTTTAAAAATAATTTTTTGAATATTAAAAAAATTGGATTGATGTGGTTTATTGGCCCAAAAATATTATTGTTAAATGAATTTTTATATATATTAATAATATTTCATATATATCACATTAAGGATTATTATAAATGTGTTCCTATATATTGATCAATATGTTATTTAATTTAATAAATGTACATATATAAATAATAAAATGTAATCTAATTATCAATTAATATATATAATTGAAATGGTCGGTACACCGACAACATACCAACGTATATAAATGTGATGCTTAACAAATTTGGGTTTTGAATTTTGGTTCTGAAATTTTAACAAAATTTTATTCGATTTATCGAAAAATTATTTTTAGAATAGAGTTAAAAATTTATGTAGTTAAAACATCGGTTTATAAATTATTAAAATAAATTTAACTATAATTACTATATTTATTTGAAATTAATGATATTTTAATAATGTTATACTGAAATTGATCATATTTCAAATTCAACAGATTTAATTTGAATTTTTTTGAATTGATTTATCAAAATTGATTTTAAAGTAAATTTGAGGTACTAAAAATGTAATTTTTCTTTTATTTTTTAGTATAAGTTTTGTATTCCACTATTCCTTGTTATAAAGAAATAAAAATAAATTTATAACATCTAAAGTCAAAATTATACAACTCAAATTAAACATAACTAATATAAATCAAATTTATAGTGCAAATTTTCGTATACTTTTTATATTGGATTGCTTTGTGTGGACATATAGTCAAACTCGAATTATTGGTGATGTTTGGAAACTCAGTCCACCGCCCGGTGCGGTGAACGTATCGTAGTTATATTCTATTTTAACCAAATATCATTAATTACTGCGTTCATGTGACCTCAGAAAACAGCAGTGAGTTCACAGCTGGGTTAACCCAACGGCCACCAGAACACATCTGCTAAATGTCAATTTTACTCTTGATAAATTATAGTTTATTTTTTTAAAAAAATAATTTTGATCAATAACTTCTTATATTCTATCAATTACGTGTTCAAACTATAAAAATATATATAACAATTGAAAAATGTAGTTTTGAAATAACAAATTTATCATAAAATAATATCAAATATAATTTTTAAGTTATAAAAAATTATTTAAAAATAAGGGCAAAAAAATCATTTAATGACATCACGATCACTGCACCGTTGTTTCAAAAACAGTTTTTTAAAATCACGATCAGTTCACCTCACAGCACAGTCATCTCACCGCTATTTGCCAAACGCTGTTCCAAACATACCCATTATGTTTTCATATTAGCTAATACTTCAAATATCAAAAAGTAACAATATTTTTTATGGTACCAGATTTTAAGGTTGGATTCCAAATTTTTTTGCTTATAAACTCTAAAAAATAATTATTATTTTTAAAATAAAATTTGGTCTTGAATAGAATTCAAATCATATCATTCTAGATTAGTACAAATTCTGATTGATATGAAAACATTGCTAATAGATAAGAAGGAACTACAATGATTGAAATACTCATTCAGCTCAATTTAGCTTTGAAATTCGAATTGCTGGAAAATAATATATATTATAATATTAATGATTCACAAAAACAAGATAAAAATCCGTGTTCAATTCGAAAAAATCGAGCTTGAATTTGAGCTAGTTCATTAACAGCCTATATATTAATGTGTGAAATAGAAAAAGAAAGAGAGCACAATGTGAAGTCACAAGTAAAATGTCAATTACAAAGCCTTTTACAACCACACAAATTGGCTCAGTTTACAGCTTAATTATCAGTATGAGGATCATGAAGATTCTCATACTTAATCAAAGGTGTACCTGAACTGAAAAAAACAGAAATTCGGGACGAATAGAGGTTGATCGAGGAACGGATTATTTTACCGAACGTAACACTTACTCAAAACCTTTTAGCCTTTGGTTCACTCTTGGAGAGTGACACATCTGAGAGTTTCTGAACCTCATACAATAGGATAGCTGAGAACAACAAACTGCAAGTAACAAGCAAAAACCAGAGTTACGATGCAAAAAAACCGGCATAAACCAGAGAACAAAAAAGCTGCAAGTACCAAGCAAAACCAGAGTTACTACGCCAAAATCGCATCATAAACAATGTACAAAAATCTACAAAAGGAGGATAGCAGAGAACAAAAAGCGGAAAGTACCAAGCAAAACCAAAGTTACGACACAAAAAAGCCGTCGTAAACAATGTCCAAAAATCTAAAAAATGATGGATTACCATGTTGTAATGCAAACACGATGTACGGTGCTAGCTGCTAACAGTGCTACTGCTTCTGCTACTACAACTGTCAACAAAATTGCAGATGTCATCATGTTATAGAAGCATATTGAGTAAAACGACTAGCAGAAGAAGTTATATCAAACATTGAGAGAATTAGCTTCTGATTATCCACATCTTACTCAAGCTTTACAAAGGATAAAGTTAAAGAAAATAATGATCCGCCGATTAAAGCCAAAAAATCACCTGCACCCCATCCAGTCTTAACACCAAGTGTTTCCTGATAATTGCCAATGAACTGCATGATAGATTCGGTATAAGACACAAACATAACAACCAAACAAAAGAAATGTGTATTAAAACCCCCAATATGTTGCCCAAGATTACATTCATCAACAACTTTGAAATTGAACAAAAACATGAACCCCAACATCTCTCTTTGACCGAATAAGGCGTAATATATACACTTCGGGGATAGCTACGCACTATGGCATCAAGAAAAAACATGAATAGATAATAATTCTCTTAATAACCAAAAAACATTACCGTCAGAAGAAGCAGAAATATCAGAGAACTAGTAAAACCTCCAAGAATAGTAAACAACTCTGAAGATCCCAACTTTGCTCTATACATTTCTTGCAAAGATAGGGTAGCAACAAAAAATAGAAAAGAATACGACATGGAACTCCCCGCTCCAGCCATGACACTGATCCAATAAAACCGGAACAAAAATCAACAGTAAATTTGGCCAATACATAAAACAAAGTACATTATTCTAAAGTACCCAGAATTACACCATTAATAAATCATCAAATTCCTACAAAGCCATCGAGCCCGCCTAACCAGCAACCAGAGCGGCCATAATTAAATGTACATACGCATACGCACAGCACAGACTCACAGATCAGCTAAAATTCTATGAAAAGATCTAAACTTCTTTTTGTAAACAAAAAGCTGAGATGAACAACAAGAAATGACGAATCCAATAAACGATTATCTAACCTTTCAGTAGAGCAAAAATTTGAGGAATGCGATACAGATATATTTCTAGGGTTTTCTCTTCGTGTCCTTTTAAAAGGGAATTTCTGAGAAAATGAGGTCGCAGTGGAAGTTACAATTTTTCAGTTCTTGGTGAGAACATTGTGAAATTACTACATTACCCGATAATGACAATTAATGATCAGTCACTATAATTTTCAGCAACCATTTGATAAATTTAATATTCAAAATTTTAAATACATGGTATCCATGGTTTTAAAAAATCGGTCCGTTCGATCGGGAATCGTTCATTATTCAGATCCGATTCAAATCGATTGACCTATTATTTTAAAAAACGGTTAAAAAATCGGTTTTTAAGAATTTATATTAAAATTGTTTAATTTTTTTTAAATATATATCAAAACTTTTTTATATTACATAATTATATTTTTTAAGAATTTATTTAGAATTCTTTGTAAAAAAATATATTTATAAATATATTTATCTTATTCATTCACATTATTATTTATTTTTCTATTAAATCGGTTCAAACTAATCCGATCGCTAGAAATTATTTCTGATCCATTTGTTCGATCCGTTTTTAAAACCATGCATGTATTTATATTTAAATATTAAAACCGTAAAATAAGAATTATATGTTAAATTCAAATTTACAACAAGTTGAAAATAAGGAAAATTGGAAATGAATAAGGAAAGACTTAAATACCCTTCTGAAAGTCTTGGATTCTATTTTAATCGGGGCAATATGAAAACCTAGAAAAAATTTGTTCTGATCTAATTTCTTGGAATTTCCGCCCTGCAAAGAGGTTAGTAAGATCTGATCTGATTCTTGTATGATGATGGGTAGTTTTCAAGGGTTTTTATGGATTTATGTTTGTTCGATTGATCAGGGTTTCGATTTGTGTATATTTAGCCACGAAAAGTTGAAAATTCCCCTTTTTTATGAAGATATTGATTCGTCTGCGAATCTGTGTTTTTAAACCTAATTTAAATTGATCCAATCTTGTTTGAATATGCTGCAACTAATTAGCCTGTATTCTGGTTGCTAACTCCGTTTTTAGGAAGTATAAGCTCCTTGGATTCCGAGTTGGGGCTTTTCTTTGCTTGCTCTGT
>RWGZ01001571.1:0-15315 GCA_009725065.1 Utricularia reniformis
ACAAACCCAATGTATGCATACTAGTTTTGAATTCCGCACCAGACGAGTGAGTCGAGATATCTGACGATATATTGATTGGTATCAAATTTAATTTTTTAAAATTAAAATAATATATTTATTTCAAGTATGACAAGAAAGAGTGGGATTCAATTCTAAAACTCGGTATCGAACAAAATATTTATGCCATCTGGTTTTTGACGTAATGGTTATTATATAAGTGATACACCGATCGATGTAAAAATATGAATTAAATGATTGCCAATAAATCATCATCTAGGCTAAACATGTATTGATTTGGCTAAAACATGTATGAGGAATCTAGAATGAATGATTTTAGAAGAAATATGTTATTTTGGATCATTAATGGGTGAGCAAAAGAATTCGATAATTATTTCAAAGTAATTGAACCGTTTTATATTCATTAACATATTATAGTGCATCTATATTAGAGTTTGTTATATTATATTATTTTTCAAATTTTGGAGTCCTCAAAACATATATTTTCTTGTTTGTTTAATAATTTATTTATTTGTTCATTTACTTCTGTTATGTCATCATTCAACAACTTAAAAGTAAATAAAATGTGTGATTTTGTGAATTCAAAAAATCATTCATTGATTTAATCAAATTCCAACATTTAATAAGTTTAGTTTATGAAAAACATTGGTTTTGTATTATAATTTGCATGTTATTTATGCCAATAAAAGCATTTAGTTATCATTGACAATTTTGTTAATCAACTAAAATTTAAAAATACAAGTCAAATTATTCATGACTATTGTGTATAAGTTTGGGATTATAATAATGTCAATGATATCCTTTTGCAAGGTTGGTATACCGATCTTATATCATACATGTACACCGATATTTCAATATATCACTGGTATACTAACAGTATATCGAAAAAACAACTCGTACCAATCACGACCATTATGACTACCTAGCTATTTTGTGGAATTGACAAGGCAGATAAATAAATACATAGTTTGCGCTACTGTATAAAGAGATAATTAATTAGAAATCCAAAACATTTTACACATGCAAATTAGCTTAATCTGCAATCTTACAATCATTAAAACTCATATTTCCTTTGACAGAATGAACATCATAATCTTCCACGTTCTGTTCACTGGGATAAAATAAGTCATTGTAATCACAAGGCAATGAAGCAGGATCAAGTTCAAAACAACCTTTAGGCACTCCTTCTCTTTCACTGCCTGTCATTTTATAATTTGGAATTTCATGAGAAAAGCGATATAAATCCTTAGGATTTATAACAAACCAATCTTCATTACTTCTCTTGAAAAGGCTCACAAATCCTTCAACTTTACAAAGGTAACAAACTCTTATACCTGAATCTAGAACTGAATCGATAACTTCAACGAGTTCGTATTTATAATCTCTGTTATTTTCAGGATCCCTACTCAAGCAAGTATTCCGGTCTCTAAAAATGGCCCATATTTCGCCTTTTCTAGGGAGCAAAACTAGAGAGCCTCTCTTTTTACCTCTGTGAAAAGTGACACGGTGAGAGAACGTAGCTCGGGCAGAAGTTGTATCCGAATTACCGAGCTTAAAACTACCACATGAAACGGGAAAGTTGCATTGTACCCAATTTCTCTGAGATTCATCAATTGGATCAAATTCTAGCCAAGTGAAGCTGAGTTTAAATGGAATTCTGCATACCTTATCCACTTTAGCATAGAATCTTGGCATGCCGTCAAGATCATCGTAACAAGCCCAATACTGATCACCAGCAAAAGATTCTTCTTCTCGATCCTTGTCAAAATCACTAAATTCTGGATCTGCAGCATGGAAAACATTTTTTCCTAAATCTGGATCGGTGCTGTTTTTATCTGCGGTAGCATCATCGCACACAACAAAAGAGCTTTCTACTCTTGCTTTGAATTCCTCATCATGATCACTTTTAAAGTCTTCAGAAGTTTGAGCATCCTTTGCTACGTCTACTTCATCGGCAGACAATTTTCTTCCTTGAGATCGCTTCGGAGAAATAGTAAAATCATCCTCATCATTACTATCATCACCATTATCTTCATCGTATGAGATAGTTTTCCGTTTCCTAGATGATCTACGGGGATAGTGAGCATGGCTACTCCCAGAATCTTGGCCTATGGAAACATCGGTGTTTTCAAGGTCAGAATCACTCGACAATTCATCACTCGCACTTGACTCAGAGTCCACAACATAAATTTTAGCCCTTCTTCGAATCGTCGCCTTCATACCTTTTTGTTTGCAGTTAACAGTATCACCGTCCCGTTTTCTCGTCTTCTTTACACCGTGTGAAGAATTGAATTTATCATAAGCGACCTTTGTGCCATCTTGTGCGAGGTGAACACCAGAAAAAGTGCCCCTTCTTGGAACTTTCTTTTTTGAGTTCACATCATCTTGTTGTTTAGCAGCATATTGAGTTCCACCAGGATTCGGAGGCATATGGAGAGTGCACGCAGGAGAATCGATTTCACAAGCTGTGAAATTCTTCGAGCATCTTTGGCATACCAGTTTTGTGTACAGAAATTGCCTGTTATGTTGGTATTTTAAGCTGCAATAGGGACATATAGTCCAGAACATTTCAAGCCTAATATAAGTGCTTGAACGTGGTGGCATCGATCGATAATTATACGAAAACTGAGAGTTCTTATTAATATGGTGAGGTGGAGGATTCACAGGAGCATATCTAACTGACATTCCAATTTTGGCATTATACTGAGATTTCTTCAGTGGATCTGAAAGCACAGCATTAGCCTCACAAATCAATTTAAACGCAGCCTCTGCACCGGGAAGTTGATTCTTATCAGGATGTAAAAATAGAGCAAGTCGTCTGTATTGTCTTTTCACCATCAAGTCATCAGCAAATTTGTCGACTTGAAGAATACCATACCAGTCCTTTTCGGATCCCGTACGTGTTTTTTGAGCTGAACAATGCACATCACATACACTTAGCATCTGATTAATATTCTCAAGCTCTGGGAAAAGGGTACGTGCTTTCAAGGCTATCTTTTTAGCCCCTTGAAAATCACAGTTCTTCATTTTATTTTCAGCTACAAGCTTGGACCTTAAGGCTTCATCCTTGTTACAATCCATTGCTATGCAGGAGCTACAAGGAATGGAGCTTTCAAGGTATACTAAAGAACACAGATGTATGTGATAATATAGTGTGAGCCAAATATGAAAATGCAGGTTGTTTCTGCAACGGCATAACAATCGAATATTTCTCAAAATCAACGCAAATAATGTAATCTAAGCTCATCGTAACAAACATGGCATGTTAAATCTCAGTGCAAATTTTGCTTCCAAATAGTTGGATCCAAAAGAATGTCAAGCTCATCAAGAGTTCAAAAATGAGTTTTTTTGAGCAACCAAATAAAGAATCAAATAGGGAAAGACTTTATCAAGCAATTCTGTATAGAAATCGGATTCAAAACCAACTATTCATCATCTGCAATCTATGTAACAATGATAGAAAAAATCAAACACCCAACCAAAATTGAGAAGCAAATCAATTAGCGTAAAGAGATACATCCCATTCTCGCTACTAAATCATATTCTAAACGCTTCATGTTTGTCAACTTTTAAAAACGCAGTAATAATAACAAGAAAATCAAAATTCCTTTACCGAGAAGCTCATAGGTTAAATGACATCAAATAGAACAAAAAAGTAATTTTTTGGTCAAATTTGTTCATAAAAAAAGAAAATATTTGACTAAAAAGTCCACAAACCAAATGAAACCTTAGAACGAAAGAAATATGATAGTCCCAGTACCTTATATCATCAAATTAGACAGTGTTACTAATGAACAAGGTGCATTCCAAAAGTAACCGCACATCCAAAATAATTCCAGCCTCAGTCCTTTTGATCCTCGGAGAAGTTGAGGGGAAATTGGTGCATTCTCTCCATGGAATACAGATCACAAGTGAGGGAAACCATGAAAACGAAAATACTTATCGGGAAGGAGATAAAGAAATTTGAGTTCCTAGGAATCTGAGTTCTGAAGAAAATTTACGTCAGGAACAGGGCTTGGAGCTTCGGATGAATAAAATGGTAATTAAAATCTTCTGGTTCGATGGGTATGGGTATATTGTTCGGCCCAATGGAACCCATTAACCGGTACGGATTTATTTAATGAGTTTAAATAAAATTTTGAAATCAAGGCATCATCAACGGATTGAGATTAATTATGAAAGGATTAACTTTGACCCATATATTATTTTATTATTAATAAAATACGTGTACAACTGGTAATTATGATCGATAAAATAGAAAGACATACCAAAATGATAGTTTATTTGTTTCCAAAATACATCATGGACAAATATGATTTCATACTTAACGTTGAATATATGAAACTTGGTCTCCAGGTTTGGTAATTAAAATCATCCACGAAAAATCAACAAATTTCAAAAATAGTTGTCATAATTGGCATAATGAAATTTCAATTGATTGCCAATACTTCCTACCATGGTTTTAAAAACCGATCAAACCGACGGATCGAAAATACCTTTTACTGATCCGATGGTTGGATAGAAAAATTAATAAATAAAAAGAATATATATTTCAAAATACATTTCATTACAAATAACCCTAAATAAAATTTTCAAAAATAGTTAGATTAAAAAAATATAGTACAAACAAAAATTTGCACTTGATTTTTGGAATTCAAGAGCTATCGTTTATATATAGAAAGTTTGAGTTCAATGATTAAATAACAATATAAAATAAAATAAAATTATCTAATGATCTTCACAATTAATATTTATCAAGAAAAGGAGAAGAAGAACCAAAGATAAAAAAATTACTTTTTAGTTTAATTTTCACCCAACTTGCCAATGAAAATCGATTTTGTAACCGATTTTTGTGTGAAAAACCGGTCTGATCGGGTTTTTAGAAAAACAAAACCGATTTCTAAAATAACATGCGAACTGGTTTGAGTTGGACCGGGAAGGCGAGCGACTCCCGGTTGAACCGGTCCAACCTGCCGATTCGACCAGTTTTTTAAACCATGCTTCCAACTATGAGTTAAAAAGAAGCGAATTTAAGTTTTTTCATAAGGTTTGGATTCAACTCAAAATAAGTTGGATGGTTGAAGATGGAGTTCAAATTCAAAAAACAAGAAATTCATTAAGAGTTCAATTTGGAGTTTGATTGGTTATAAAACAAAATTGCCCAGATTGTGAACATGAAATGGTAAAAAACAAGAAATCCTTGAGGAAATAACCAAACTCTCTACAAACATAAAACTGAAATAAATAATTTGCGTTACCTGGATAAAAATGCATTGTCCAAGTGATCACATCCCTCTGCAGCGAAATGTACAGAGATGACTTCCAAACTGAGAGATTATATCGACCATAGCCCCAAAACCACCCACTGCTGTTACCTGTAGAACCAGATATGCATCCCCCCAAATATGTGTTATTTCAACTTATAACACATTCAAGCGCAAATTGTTGCATACAATTATGGACAAATATAATTGTCTATTTAAACTCGAATCTACAGAACCTCAAAAAAAGTTGAAAGAAAATGAAAATGTAGACTTACTCCTGAGGGATGTACGCCAACAGAAAATGCAGTTTCTGGAGCACACTGAATCTGAGAGAGAATATCCCCAGTTATGTTGGAGCGTGTAAGTAAAGGTTCTGCTCCAACAGCTAAAATCTGAAGAATTTACGACACGAAAATAAATTTGTATGAAACATTACTGTATGTAATTTAAGTTTAAAAAAACCTCACATGATTTTTATCAAACACAACATCTTGAATGGGACAGCTCCTTTTGATAGTGGAAACACATTCTCTAGCATGAAGATTCCAAACTGAAAGGAATTCGCCTTTCCCACACACCTGAGGAAGCAAAGAGATGAGATAACACATGATATTGTTCAGCAAAACTGAGATGTACAATTCTTTGCTTACCAACCAGCTTTCACTTGTATCAAGAGCAACACACCCAACCCGTGGAAAAAACAAATTTGAGTTCTTATCCTTGTCTGGATCAATCACTTGTATACATTTGCCACTTTTGCAATCTGAAGCAGATTTGGTTAAACACATTGGATGAACGGATAATAAAGACTGAAATCACGAAGCATAAAAAAAATCAGGGCTTTAATTTACCCCAAATGCGAGCAGTGCCATCTTCAGAACCAGTTATTATCTGAATGATATAAATTTTGGAAGATGTGAAATAGAAACCAATACAAAAAATCAATAGCAAAATGCCCATGAAGATATTTCATACGTATAGAGCTTAAAGAGCAGAACAATGATTTTTTTAAGGACCTGACTGCTCAAATTGCAGGAAACAATACAATGGAGATAGTTTGAATGCCCCTTGAAAACCATCTTGATTTTGCACTTCTCCTGGTCATCATTGTAAAAAGAAGCAAGGTGTCACATCTTGAAAAAGCACTACAACATAAATTGTTGTCAAAAGTGAAAGTACATACCACATCCCAGCAATACGCATTTGAGTCACCTGAAGCGGAATATATAGCTACATTCTGAAACGGATTAATTAAAATGCATAAAATATGTGACTTATAACTGAAAATCGATGGAAGAACAAAAGAGGGCAAATAAAAATCCAGGAAGGTGGGAGCTAGAGTAATTTCAATACTTCATTTCAAAAACAAAATTACTAACAATTTAAGAGCACAATAAATTATCGATCATATCAAATAATTGGTTGTATATTCATTACCATATTCTGGACATTACATAAAGTGCAAGTTGTCATATCATAAGAAATAATGGATATGATAACTTGATGATTTGCTCCAATATTAGCTAAAATTATGAATTTCAACACCTCCTGGACAAAAACAAATGTACCGGAAATGATGAAAAACACTGCTGAAATGAAGGGTCACAAGTAAAGAAGTGCGAACAATTCGTGAACATACACTCTTCGAGTCACTAGTGTTCGTATTTGTTCATTCAAATTAAAATATGAACACTCTTCGAACAAAAAACGAGCTCAAATAAACATTTGGAGAACGCAAGCATGTTCACGAATGTTCGAATTTGAGTATTTTTTATACAATTTCTGCACGAACATGAACAAATGGATCCAAACACAAAGCTAATGGATAAAAACGCAAATGAAGATTAATACGAACATTAACTAACATTAAAAAAGTTTTGGAATTATGAACAGTGTACGAACAAGTTTTCCGCTAGAATAATAATATAAACAAACACGAATAATTCAAACTCGGCTCATTCGCATCGAATAACAACCTTAGACACAAGTAGAGCAACATAGATAAGCAACTACCCTTGTACTAAAGATGAAGAATAAAACCTGGGGATCAACTGCAATAGCATTATTTTCTGGAATAGGATAAAGTGCTCCACATGGTCCCCTGAAAGAAAATAAATCCCTAAATTCCTGATATAAGGGTATGAAGTTGACAAGTAATTGGCGTCGCTGATGTGAACATATGAGCATTCAAATTATGCGAGAAAATTCATTCAAGTATAATTCAATCATGTTCATTATTCACTCGTTCCTACTCATACACAGAAAATGGAAGAATAATAATTGGCCTTCAATAGTTCAAAGTAGCTAACCGCGAAGTTTAATTAAAAAATAAATAAATAAAATACCTAAATCTCCAAACTGTAAAAACAAAAGGCAAATACAAAAGAAATTCAATGTTTTTTGACAAAGGAAAAGGTATTCAAATCACTGTAACACTCGGAACAAAAGTAAATAACAAAATATATTTTGAAAGTATCAATAGCGAAATAAAACAGAGGAATTACAGAAATCTAGAGGAAACCCATTGCTGAGAAAAAATGGTTTCAAGATTTATTTTGAAACACTCTGCTTCAAGAAATTACAGCAAAACGGCCAACCAATCACTATTCTAGACTTACATTCAGTAAATGCTGTCTCAATAAGCTAAAGGAAACCGAAGCACAAATTACGCTGAAAAATGTATGAAGGACATGCTAGATCAGGAAAATAAAAAGCAAGCTACATTCAAGATATCAATTCAAAACCAGGCATCGATTAACAAAGAAAAGATTCCCTGCTGAAAAAGTATCAGAGAACTAACTTATGCTGTGGATTTAACAAGTCAAGGGATGGCTTCAACTTGAACCCTGCAAATATTATGGAAATGAATTAAAGACAACATCTTATACAAACACCACAACTATATAGATTTCCAGTTCAAGATTGGTTTCACTTTGGGTGAGCTAAAACACAAACAATAGCAATGCAACCACATTTCACATCGCAGCATTTAGCCATAACATGGAACAATTTCGAAGTTTGATTCACCAAAAGCATATGAATCAGAATAATGTGCTGTAAAAATTTGTGATGTCTAACTCTTTAGAGAACCCTTTCTTTATACTTTTTCACAACTTAAGTGGAGGCACAAATTTAAGCGTTGTCAGACTCAGTTTGCTAAAAAAGAAAGCTCGGAGAATAATTCATAGAAATAAGCATTGAATAACGCAAAAATGTCTCGCAAATTTTGTTGAAGACTTTCCAAATAAGCTAATCTTATTCAAGAAAACTGACTACCACTCATGGATTCCTCAGCTATAGAGCCATCTTTCCGTTTCCATCCTTTTATCCGACCATCATCACCACAACTGTGTCGAGCACCACAACAAAGTCACAAAAAACGAGGCAATAAAATCTTCAAAAACTGAAGAAATAAAAGATTCAGAAAGACACGAACTCTTCACGGGAGCACTTATCAAAGAGCAATATATATATCCATGGAACTAAATGATAAAATACTCTTATATAAAGCGAAGAAGAGCCCTGTCTTTACGGATGATAAAATCTTTTTTTACTTCTTTTGAAAAAAAAGAAACCAGTACATATGATAAATGTGTACCTCAGTAACAAGGAATCATCATAAAATTTAACATCATAAGCCGGTCCATCATGCCCATGAATAAAAAACTGTGGTTCCGCTACCAAAAACCTTGACATAATGAAATAAACAAAAGTGAACCAGCAAAATTTGTACTTTTTCAAGAAAAAATTACAGGAAAAACTCACTCTTGTCCCCTCGAATTTCCACCGCCAATTTCCTGCGGGAAGAACAACACCACAAAGAGAACGAATACAATGCCCGACTAAGCACAACAAGAATGAAAATAAAGGGACTCACGAGGCAGGAAGAGATAGAATAAGACGCAATACAGCCATCACTCGAGGCAACAACAATGATATCGTTATTTGGGTTCGAATTAGGGTTTGGAACAAAGGTTGTTCCAAATACTGTACGCGAAAGAGCTTCCCTCTCCTTTAGGATCGTTTCTCTATACAAGTCTTCGTCCCAATCTCGGCAATCCATGTACTGCTGCAGATAGCTGCCACAAAATGGCGGGTTTTTAAGAAACGAATCAATTTCTCCTCTCATTACAAGGGCAAATTAGGCCTTTCAAAATTGAAATGTCGGCCAAATTACATTTCTTGTATAAAAAAAGTGAAATTTTGAGCAATGCTTTACAAAATTTCTTTTTAGCTTGAAAATTGAAATAAATACAATTTTCATCGATTTTTTATGTACAGCCCATGATGTGAATTATTTTAGGGATTTTAAATCAAATTAAGAATATATTGGAACTTTGCAAATTCACGTGGAAGCAACAAATGAATAAGTTGGTATTACATATCAACTATATATATTAACATAAATACGGGGAAAAAATTGATATATGAGTGTCAAGACTAAATGATATATTATTAACAGTACTTTTCTTAACCAATCTTAAATGGCACTACATTTCTTTTTTTTAATTTATAGCTTTTATAATCATTTGATTTAANGTTTTTTGATACTTTTGACCAACAACTTATTGTCTTCTAGAAATTTCTTAAATAACAAGTTTATCATAATTAAATTAAAAATATAATTTGCCAATGATAAAAAATTAATTAACAACAAGGGCAAAACAGACATTTAATGAAATCGCGATCTCTGCACCGCTGTTTCAAAAACAGTTTTTAAAAATCACGGTCAGTTCACCTCACCACACGGTGCAGTCATCTCACCTCACCGCTGTTATGAAACGCTGTTCCAAACGTACCTCAATTTCTCCTCTCATTACAAGGGCAAATTAGGCCTTTCAAAATTGAAATGTCGGCCAAATTACATTTCTTGTATAAAAAAAGTGAAATTTTGAGCAATGCTTTACAAAATTTCTTTTTAGCTTGAAAATTGAAATAAATACAATTTTCATCGATTTTTTATGTACAGCCCATGATGTGAATTATTTTAGGGATTTTAAATCAAATTAAGAATATATTGGAACTTTGCAAATTCACGTGGAAGCAACAAATGAATAAGTTGGTATTACATATCAACTATATATATTAACATAAATGCGGGGAAAAAATTGATATATGATTGTCAAGACTAAATGATATATTATTAACAGTACTTTTCTTAACCAATCTTAAATGGCACTACATTTCTTTTTTTTAATTTATAGCTTTTATAATCATTTGATTTAATAAATTAAAAAATAAGAAAACAAATATGAATTGAGGAAAATATAAATTTGATTAAAATATTAATTAATATTTTTCAAAATAGTGAACAACGTTAAAATAGTAATCAAATAGTATTTATGTACAATCATATTAGAAATCATACGTAACTAAATCATACTATGATTATATAACTATACGAACATTGAAGATAATCAATATCAACATGGTATCAGAGCAAAAACCCAAATAGATTAACTTCTCTTTTTACGTTCACCCTAGAGCCGATCTAAATTTGAGTGTCATTCCATAACTACTCAAAAGGGGAATTTTATCAATTCGAAGCGATCTCTAGTGCTTGCTCCATCTATAAAAACAATGTGACTTTCTTGTTGGCTGCAATCCCAACTCGCATGTTTATACTTCCAAACTCTCGTGTTTTTGCTATTTGTGCTTCAACTCTTGTGTTTTTGCTTCCATACTCGCGTGGTTTGCTCTTGGTACTCCAAATCGTGTGTTTTTTACTTCGAAACTCATGTGTTTTTTGCTTTTTGTGCTCCAAATCGCGTGTTGTTACTTCCAAACTCGCGTGTTTTTCCTCTTTGTACTCCAACTCGAGTGTTTATACTTCCAATTTCACGTGTTTTTTACTATTTGTGCTTCAACTCTCTATTGAATCAAACTGAGAAATACTACCCAAATGAGTGATAAGGTGGAATTAAGGGGAGAATGAATAATTGAGTAATATTTGGGGTATATTATACAAATATGGTATTTTTAATGTAAAGATTCCTAGACTACAAAAATTCCTAGACTAGTCAAGTCATGATGTTTGTTTTACTCAACCGACTTGAGGAAAAATAGGATCTCAACAACCACTCCATATAACTATAAATATTGTATTCCTCTTGTATTCATTTATCAATTTAGTAAGCAGAACCTTCATCAAAAACTCTTATTTCTTTATGGTATCGGAGCATTAGCGTAATTGCGTTCTTTTGATCCTAAGTTATTCTGTTTTGATGCTGTTTTTTATTTCGATCATTAAAGCATGATCTATACAACCTTGTGTCAACATTCAATCCATACCTCAGATTCTTTTATTCCGCTGTAATTTTCACAATCTGCTCCTACTCTTTGAGATATGTTTTTTTCCTTTCTATCGTGCTTGTCTCATTTTATATCAATCCATTATGCAATTAGTTTCTCTATCACCATCTTCAACCTGCAATTGAGTTGTTTTTCATTGATTTGCAACATTTCCTTAATCATTTTTTTATTCATTATTCTGGAATTTTTTTTACCCTTCGATGTTTGTTTTCTTCTTTACTGTCATTCATCCACTTTGCTTTTTTGTTGCAATTTCATCAATTCAGCAACATTCCTTCACAATTTGTTTACAACTCTGTTGCGTATTTCATAATTCCTATTTCTTCTTTTGCAAACCATGACCACTATTTCTTTCACTGTTGGTAACTTTGTCACAATTAAACTTACTTCCAACAACTATGCACTTTGGCGAGAACAAATTCTTGCTCTTTCAGAAAACCAGAAACTTGTCGGACATCTCACAATGGAGACTCCGGCACCAGTACAATACACTACTGCTCCCTCAACATAGGCTCCCTCACCCAAATTGTTGAATTTCAGCCTACCATCACACCTGAATATGCAACTTGGCGTGCTCTGATCGACTCTTGCGTGGATGGATTATCGGAACATTATCTGAGGAATCTCTAGCAATAATTGTTGGTTGTGATTCTACTGCTGCTGTTTGAAATGCTCTCAAAACTGCATATGATGTGGACTCCGATGAGCGTGAATATTATCTTCGTCATCAAGTATCAACCATTCGGAAAAATGATGACACATCTATTGATACTCATGTTCGTCATTTTAAAACTCTTTGTGATAGTCTAGCGGCTCTTGGAAAACCGGTTTGTGACAAAGAAAAAGTCTACATGATGATCAACAACCTCGGTCGTCCATATGAGTCCTTTACCGAGGCAATGCTGAAGCCATCACATCCATCATATGTTGATCTTGTCCCCTTACTTCAAAGTTTCGAGCATCGTCGACAGATGTATCCCTAGCCCTCTCTGTTCGCTGTCTTTGTTGGTCACCGGCAATCATCCTTTAACTGTACTAATCGTAATAATAATATTACTTTTGCTTCAACATGAAGGGGTTTTCAAGCTCAACATTATAGTCAACAACGTTCCAACCACAACAACCAGAATCCACAGTCTCAAAACAAACAGACTCCGGCGAGATCTCCACCCCTTGGGAAATGTCGAATGATCCTTTAAGAACGTGAAAACTATAAGAATGAGAAGTGTCAAATTTGCGGACACGATGGACACATAGCCAAGATTTGCTGGTGGAGAGCATAGTCTTCTCAACTCGACCCGCAACAAGCTCTTGCTGCTCTTACTCTTGATAATTCCTTAATGGAAATAGAATGGATTTCAGACACAGGCTCGACAAACCATATGGCAGGTAACTCAAAAATTTTAGATAATATTTGTGAATACGAAGTCTCCGATGTCGTGTTAATTGATGTTGGTTCTACCTTCCCCATTCATGGCATTTGGTGACTCTATTATTAACCACCAATCTTCATCTCTTACGTTATCTAATGTTTTATATGTGCCAGCATTAACTAAAAATATTTTATCTGTTAGTAAGCTCACAGCAAATTTCCCGGTGAATTGTGAATTCACTAACAATCTATTCCTTGTTAAGGACCGAGTGACAGGGGCAGTATTGGCGACTGGGAAGCGTCGGGGTGACATTTACGTCATTCCTATTTTTCCCTGATGTCTGATTGCTCATCGATCCATGTCAGCCACATCTGATATCTGGCATCAGCGTCTCGGGCATCCTCAAGTCTCTGTAGTTCGTTTTCTTCAAAATAAAGGCCTAATTTCTGTAACAAGTCGATGTCAGAATAAATTTTGTGACAGTTGTCAATTTGGTAAATTGAGCAAGCTTCCTTTTAATACATCGAACACTCCATCTTTTTTTGCATTTGAAAAAATTCATTGTAATTTATGGGGGCGTGCTCCAGTTTTATCCTTAAATTAATTTCAATATTATGCATGTTTTGTTAATGATTTTACAAAATATGTTTGGATTTATCCTTTACGCAAGAAAAGTGATTTTTTGGAAACTTTTTTTTTCTTTTGAACGTTATATTCACCGTCAATTCAATAAAACAATTAAAATTTTTCACTCTGATGGAGGAGGAGAATTTATAAATACTCGATTACGTAACCATTTTTCTTCGAATGGCATTGTTCATCTTATCTCGTGTCCACACACACCCGAGCAAATGGGGGTCGTCGAGCGTCATCATAGAAGCATTCGAGAACTTGGATTAACTATGATATTTCATAGTGGTCTTCCATTGTTTTTATGGGTCGAAGCTTTCACTGTTTTTTTAATTAATCGGTTACATTCTGTTTCTATTAATAATGAAATTCCTTATTTTCTTTTACATCAAACTAACCATTCTTATGCAGCGCTACGTATCTTTAGGGAAAAATGTTTTCCATACACCTGGGATACCCGTGCTAACAAATTCAGTCCTAAGATATTGCTTTGTGTGTTTGTAGGTTATAGTGACAACTACAAAGGCTATAAATGCTATCATTCGGGTGGAAAACACGTATTCATGTCGCAACATGTTTCATTTGATGATGGAACATTTCCTTACAAGTCTTCTAGGTCCGATCCAACTTTTGTCCATCATATATTCAATGATTGGGTGAATAGAAATAAAACTCAAGTTGTACCTTCCCAAAACCCCATCATACCACCTGTTGTTATGGATGTTTGCACGTATCCAGATTCTCTAACACCAACATCCATAGATAATATTGAGCACAACTTCCAACTCTACTCCAGTTCAAGACCATACCCATTTGACATCTCATGATGTTGTTGCACCACATTCGTCAATGTCCAATAATTCTCATGTAACCGATAGTTCTACTGAGCCATTCAATATATTGTTGTATCTAGCCGAAAATCTTATTGCCATAAATTCTCCTAATATTGAATCTCTTCATCCCAATTTGGAAGTCATTGAATCATCACAACCCAATTTAACTATGACATCAAACTCTTTGACTAAGCACCCATCTATTCTCATTGATTTGACACACTTTAAAATTGATCATTTAACATACGCTGAAGATATCACCACCTCACCCAACGCCTCTTCCTATGAGCAACTAACCATTTCTTCAAATATGGAAAAATCGAACTCACCCTCTATCGTTCTTCTAATCTCTCACCATATGCTCACTAGGTCCAAAGTTGGAGTTGTCAAACCAAATCCAAAATATGTTCTCACACTCGAAGTTTCCTCTTCTGTTCCACTCGAACCCAAGTCTTTTTGTGAGGCATTGGATCCCCCAGGTTGGTATTCTGCAATACTAGAAAAGATGGATGCCCTTAACAAAAATCAAATATGGCAACTTGTTCCACGAGAGAATCATATGCATGTTATCGGGTCCAAATGGGTGTATAGGGCAAAATTGAAGGCTGATGGTTCATTAGAGCGTCTCAAAGCACGTCTTGTGGCAAAAGGTTATCTCCAAGTTGAAGGAATTGATTTTACATAGACTTTCTCGCATGTTATCAAGCTAGGTACAATTAGGCTTGTTCTTTCTATTGCTCTTATGCAAAAATGGTCTATCAAGCAACTTGATGTAAAAAATGTTTTCTTACATGGTATTGTACATAACGATATCTTCATGGAGCAACCTCCAGGTATGATAGATAATCTTTACCCTAATCATGTATGTTAATTACATCGATCCTT
>RWGZ01001571.1:17120-49167 GCA_009725065.1 Utricularia reniformis
GGATTTAAACACTAAAGTAAACATCATCATCATATTGAGCCTATTAGAGAGACTAAGCCAACTAATTTCAAAGGAAGTCACCTCGACAAGCCAGTTAACGAGGATTGTTGTCCTTTTGGACCCTTTCCATGAAATTGGTAGTTGGACGTTTCTTAGCCTGAGAAAAGTTAGAAAAAGTAATCAGTAAAATGAGCGTATCCACACTCCATTTACAAAGATCAAGCAGAGTTCTATCTGACTATAAAGTAATGATTATCTTTACTTTAAAAACAGAAAGTTTACCTCCGAGGCTCTTAGGTGCTTGTAAATGTCACATGCAATGGCTGCACAGAGTTGTGGGTCTTCTAGATTGTCATCAACACATCCAATCATGTCATCTGATTTACTTGACACAAGTATGTCTCGCCTGCATAGACTTCCTGCGTCTAATGGGAGCTTAGAATTCATTCTTGTCAAGTGCATTGTTTATTCAAGAGCAAAACCTGATGGAGTTTCCAAATTATTTGAAATGCAGAGCATGCTAGATGTCTTCTTCAAATCAACTGCTCCAACTTCTTGTCTGTCCATATATTCGACATCTGGGCTCGTTAATGAGTCAACCGGATGTGGACTCTATTAACTGAGATAATTGAAGTGATAAGATTTGAATTATCTCTACACCCATATGTGATGTCACAAATAACATATTGATAACACAGACTCATTCAAAATGAAGCAAACTCATGTACTAGATCGGATAAGAATTCAACATCATCAAAATGGATAAGAGTTGACACAAAATAAGAAAAATTTGCATAATCTTAGCATTAGTAATAAATTATGATTTAGGAATTAATGTGATTTAATTATCATTAATTCATATTAATCATTATTCAATTCCTTGTGTATTTAAATATAATATTATACTCATTAGCTGATGTGTTGAATTGCATGAGATTAATTCATTGACTCAATATTCCTTTCAATCTAAATTTTTCCTTCTCAAATTACAATTATTCCAAAAGATATCTATTTTCTTTATGGTATCGAAGCCAATTATGCATGATTGCTACTTTTGATCCTCTTTTCCAAAAAACATTTTTTTTTCACAAGTCTCACCCCAAAACACTTCTCACGGCAACTCCAACTATCCCTCATCTTTCTCCTCAAACCCAAAACAACTATCCCTCAATTTCATTCCATGGCCAACATTGCTCCAAACGTCTCCAATTTCGTAACTCTTTGTCTAAATTCATCGAATTATCATCTATGGAAGGAGCAAGTAATTGCTCTTGCTGAAAGCCAAGGCCTCATTGGCCATCTAACTCGAGAAACTCCAACCCCTGAACCGTTTCTCTCTGAAGGTCGTGATTCAAACACTCCCGTACAATCGAATCCAGAATATGTTGTATGGCGACATGCTGATCGGCTTCTAAGAGGATGGATAATCGGAACGATCTCCGAAGAATCTCTTAGAATAGCGGTGGGTCTCGATACAACTTCTGTGGTTTGGGATGCATTTAAAGACACATATGCCACAGATTCAGAAGAACGAGAATTTGCCTTACGACATCAACTAACGTATCACAGAAAATATGATGACCAAACCGTTGATGACTATGTGCGACAATTTAAGATGATATGTGACAACCTCAATGCATTGGCAAACCGGTAATAGATAAGGATAAAGTATATATGCGTCTAAATGGACTTGGAACGAAATATGAGGCATTTGTTACATCCATGTTGAAACACCCACGACCATTGTATGTTGAACTTGTTCCACAATTGCAAAGCTATGATATGCGACGACGACGTATCCCAGAAAATGCAAGGGTTGAGAGTCCACATCTTGCATATGTTGGACAACAACAACGACGATTCTTTCAAGGTAATCTTAACAATCCAAAATTCTCATCTAACGGTAAAGGATTTCACGCACAAAAATCTATGGCACGAGACACAAATCCGGTACAACGACAACAACTCACCTCACCAACCGAGAAGAAAAGAATGACAACAAATGAACAAGAAATGTATCGGAATGAAAAATGTCAAATCTGTGGAGTCCAAGGGCATATCGCTAAGATATGTTGGTGCCGGAATGCAGTTCAACCTAATGAACTCCGTCAAGCACTTGCTGCATTAACACTGGAAAATCACCTCATGGAAACCGAGTGGACTTCGGACACATGAGCTTCTACCCACATGGCTGGTACGTCTAAAATTCTTCACTCTCTTTGCAATTATAATGGTACAGATGGAGTTGTTATTGGCGATGGATCAGTACTTCCAATTCAAGGAATCGGTTCTTCAGTTCTCACAAATGGAGGATAATAGCTCACATTGAAAGATGTTTTGTTTGTTCATACATTTACTAAAAACCTTCTTTCTATTAGCCAATTAACATTTCAATTTCCTGTTAATTGTGAATTTACTAATCATTGTTTTATTGTGAAGGATCGTCAAACAAGGAATCCACTGGTGACAGGCAAACATAGAGGGGATCTCTACATTGTTTCACAGCTCCCACATGCTTTTTTTTCAAGTCGTTCAAGAAGTGGTTCTGTTGATCTTTGACATCAACGTCCAGGTCATCCTCAGAAGTCCACAGTTCATTTTCTCAAGAATAAAAATCTTCTTCAAATCCGTAGTCCATCTACTAATAATTTTTGTGATAGTTGTCAACTTGGAAAACTTAGCAAATTACATTTCTTTAATTCAAATCATTCTAGTAATTTTCCTTTTGAAAAAATACATTGTGATTTATGGGGACCGTCGCCAGTTTTATCTAATCTTCAATTTCGCTTTTATGCATGTATTGTTGATGATTTTACTAAATTTTGTTGGTTTTTTCCGTTACGTCGTAAAAGTGATTTTGTAGAAACTTATTTACATTTTGAAACTTACGTAGAACGTCAATTTAATAGAAAAATTAAATTTTTCCAATCCGATGGTGGTGGATAATTTATAAATGATCGTCTTGGTCAACAGTTTTTAAAAACAGGGATAATTCTTCACATCTCGTGTCCCCATACCCCGAGCAAAATTGGATGGTTGAACGGCGTCATCGTACTATTTGGGAATTTGGTATGACCATGTTATTCCATAGTAGTTGTCCACTTTCCTTATGGGTAGAATCATTTTCCACTGCTGTTTATCTGCTAAACAAGTTGCCTTCCTCTACTCTTAATAATGACACACCGTTTTCAAAACTATATAACAAAGATCCTGATTACTCTATTTTACGTGTGTTTGAGTCCAAATGATTTCCATACACATGGGATACTAAAAGAAACAAATTTGATCCAAAAACAGTTTTATGTGTTTTTGTTGGATACAGTGATAACCACAAAGGGTATAAGTGTTTTCATTCTCTAAGTAAGAAAATAATCATTTCTCGACATGTTATATTTGATGAAAAAAAATTTCCATTTAAAAAGTCATTACATAAATCCACTCCATCATCAACTACTTTTTTACAGGCCATATTCGAAACTTGGATCAAAGAACCAACATCATCAAGTCAAGCCTATGACATACGGTCCGAGAAAGAAATAGACATACCCATGAAGCAAATAGCCCATTTGGAGTCTACTCCCCCAACATTAGAACATACAAATGCTTCTTGTCACAATGAATAAACAATATAATCAACATTATCAAGCCCCGCCATTGAATCAACACAATCACCTTCGTCGGATATGCCCCTTGATATTGATCATGTTGGCATTCCTATGCATATGCCTAATCGTGTCATCACAAGATCACAAAGTGAAATTGTTAAGCCGAATCCAAGGTACGCCCTTATGTCTCACATTATTTCTCATATTCCCCAAGAACCGCGTAATGTTAAACATGCTATGAACCATCCGGGATGGCATGATGCTGTGAACGAGGAATTAGATGCTCTCACCACAAGCAAAACATGGGATTTTGTCCTTTTTCTGGAGTTTATGAATGTCATAGGTTCAAAGTGGGTCTACAAAATAAAACTAAAGGCAGATGGAACCGTTGATCGTTTGAAAGCTCACCTTGTTGCAAAAGGATACTCGCAAATTGATGGTGAAGACTATAATGAAACGTTCTCTCCTGTGATAAAACCAGGTACCATCCGTCTTTTGATTACAATTGCTCTAGCAAAATCATGGCCCAAACTAGATGTCAAAAATGTCTTTCTTCATGGAGAAATATCAGAAGATATTTACATGGAACAACCACCGGGTATGTGTAACTTATCTCTCTCCGACCACGTTTGCAAACTTAAGAAGGCGCTTTATGGTTTTAAACAAGCACCAGGAGTATGGTTCGATCGTTTTAGTTCTTTTTTATTAACCATTGGTTTTTTTGCAGTAAAGCAGAACCCTCATTGTTTGTTTCGAACACCGAAGATGGCATCCTAGTGTTACTTCTATATGTAGATGATATCCTATTAACCGGTAATTCATCTATTGTTGTGAAGAGGCTTATTGATCGTTTAAGAGTAGAATTTGCAATGAAGGATCTAGGGCCACTGCACCACTTTCTTGGCGTTAAAATTGATACTAACCAAGATGAAATGTTGATACTAACCAAGATGAAATGTATTTATCTCAGTCACATTATGATTTTTCTTTGTTAGGCAGGTTCAGGATGGGTAATTGCAAGCCAAAAGACACACCATTGCCTTCAAAAATTGAGTACCCACCACATTTACAACCGATGGATGATCCCACGGAGTTTCGAGCTCAAATTGGAGCTCTACAGTACTTGACGTTCACCCGACCAGACATCACATACTCTGTCAACTATATGTCTCAATTCATGTCTTCACCAACTATGTTTCACCAATTCTGTCAACGAAGGATCCTTCGCTATGTCAAATCTACAATTGATCTTGGACTTCATCTCAAAGCATCCTCATCTCTCCACCTCACGGCTTTTGCTGATGCAGATTGGGCGAGGTGTTCATCGACACATCGATCTATTACAGGTTATTGCACATTCCTTGGTCCTAATATGATATCATGGTGTTCCAAGAAACAACCAACGGTATCCAGATCCAGTACCGAAGCCGAGTATTGATCACTTGCTCATACGGCGGCAAAAGTTACATGGCTACAATTTTTATTACGTGATATTCAGATTCCTCTTATGAGCACACCAGAACTTTTTTGTGATAACATGAGTGCTCTTCACCTCACTGTCAATCCAGTCTTTCATGCCCGAAGTAAACACATTGAGCTTGATTATCACTTTGTTCGAGAACGTGTTGCCATGGGTTATTTAGTGACTAAGCATATCTCAACGAATCGCCAAATTGCTGATATATTCACCAAAAAGCTCCCCACAAAGTCCCTTATCTTCTTCAGGGAAAACTTAGCCTCAATCCCCGGCTTCGTTTGAGGGAAGGTGTCAACGGAGATAATTGGAGTGATAAGAATGAATGGAGTGATAAGGTTGGAATCATCTCTACACCCACATGTGATGTCACAAATAACTTATTGGTGGTAACACAGACTCATTCAAAGTGAAGCAAACTCATGTACTAGATTGGATAAGAATTCAACATCATAAAAGTTGACACAAAATAGGAAGAGTCTCATTATCCGGCATAATCTTAGCATTACTAATATATTATGATTTAGAAATTAATGTGATTTAATTATCATTAATTCCTATTAATCATTATTCAATTCCTTGTATATTTAAACATGATATTGTACTCATTAGTTGATGTGTTGTAATGCATGAGATCAATTCATTGACTCAATATTCCTTTCAATCTAAATTTTCCCTTCTCAAATTACAATAATTCCAAAAGATATCTATTTTCTTTAGACTCGTCTATGGAACTGGAGAACGAATATGAATTGTTGAGGGTAACCTTCATCTCGGATGAACTAGGCATAGCAATAGTGCTAAGGGTCAATGCATCACTTCTTGGAAGGGATATAGTTGATCCTCCATATGGTCTTGCATTTAAAGTACTTGAGGGCATCTTCTTGATGGACACGATTTTGGTAGAACATGTTGCCTGCAAGTTTCAATCCAAGAAAGGATACATTTACAAAGTAGCATGTGCANGAATCTGTGGCACAAAAGGATGGGACATATATCAACTGCAGGTCTGCTAAAGCTACAGCAAGAAGGTCTTATAAACATGGAAAAGGGAGGATCAGGAGAAGTATGTGAAGATTGTATTTGTGGGAAACAAACGAGGAATGCTTTCAAAACCACCTTGGTTCAGAAAACAAATCCACTTGACATGGTATTTAGTGATGTTTGTTCAATAGATACCGAGTCAAGAGGAGGAAAGAAATATTTCTTATCATTCATTGATGATGCCACCAGAAAATTGTGGACATTCCCAATGAAGACAAAATGTGAAACATTTTCAGTGTTCAAGCAGTGGCTAGCAGCAGTGGAAAGAGAGAAAGCAATAAAATTGAAGGCTCTAAGAACTGATAATGGGGGAGAGTATACCTCAAATGAATTTCAGAATTTTACAAGGTCCATTGGACTCAGACATGAGACAACGGTTCCAAGAACTCCACAGCACAATGGAACTGCAGAAAAGGCGAACAGAACCCTACTAAACAAAGTTAGATGCCTGCTGAAAACATCTAAACTTGGTAAAGAATTTTGGACTGAAGCCCTAAGTGTAGCCTGTTATTTAATAAACAGGTCACCTTCAAAGGCAATTGATCTGCATCTTCCAGAAGAGAGATGGAGAGGAAAAATTCCTAATCTGAAATATTTGAAAGTATTCGGCTGTAGAGATCTAGTACATATACCTAAGGAGGAAAGAACCAAACTTGATAGTCACGTGGAAGAATGTGTTTTCCTAGGATATGGAACAGAAAAATTTGGGTTTAAACTCTGGAATCCCCATACGGACAAGGTTTTAAGGTCTAGGAATGTGTTCTTCTTAGAAGAACAGACAATCCTAGACATAAAGCTAAAGGATTCAAAGACAGATAATGGGGAATTGGAAGTTAAAGGAGAGGAGTGGCTGCCCGAATTATTACCTTTAAATAATACATTGCAGACTAACCTGTCTGATCTTTCTGATGTGCAGGTGGATGATTCAAGACCTGAAGAGGGAGCACCTCAGGAGCCTGAACAAGAACCTGAAACAGAAACAGAAATCAACTTTGAGAATCAAAGACCAGTTAGAATCAGAAAGCCCTCAATAAAATATAATTCTGATGAATATGTTTTATTGACAGGTGATGGAGAACCAGAAACCGTGAGAGAAGCTCTAAATTCAGCAAACAAACATAAGTGGCTACAAGCTATGGAAGATGAACTGGAATCTTTGAAGAAAAATCACACCTATGAACTAATCAAAATACCCCCTGGAAAAAGACCCCTGGAGAACAAATGGGTGTTCAGATTGAAACAGGAGGCGAATGGATCGGTAAGACACAAAGCTAGACTAGTTGTGAAGGGCTTTAGGCAGAAAAAGGGAATAGATTTCGATGAAATCTTTTCACCAGTGGTAAAGTTCACAACTATACGGATTCTGCTAGCCTTAGCAGCTCACATGGATCTGGAACTCGAGCAAATGGATGTGAAGACAGCTTTTCTAAACGGAGACCTAGAAGAAGACATCTATATGAAACAACCCGATGGTTTTACAGAAAAAGGGAAAGAAGACATGGTGTGCAAACTGAAGAGAAGCCTCTGTGGACTAAAGCAGGCACATAGGATGTGGAATAAAAAGTTTGATGGCTTTATGATTCAAGAAAAATTTTGCAGAACTGAAAGCGACCACTGTGCCTATGAAAAACAGCAGGAAGGAGGTAATTTTATTATCTTACTTCTATATGTTGATGACCTCTTAATTGCAGGGACAAGCAAGGAAGGGATAATTGAACTAAAAGCACATTTGGCCGCGGCATTTGAAATGAAAGACCTCGGACCAGCAACAAAAATCCTAGGGATGACTATATGCAGAGATAGATGTGCGCACACACTATGCCTATCTCAAGCTAGCTATGTGGACAAGATCCTAATAAGATTCAGTATGGATGGCTGTAAGCCGGTGACTACTCCTATGTCTAATCAAATGATGTTAACTAAAGAGCAAGCACCTTCAACTGAACAAGAAACTGAAGAAATGGAAAATATACCTTATTCCTCGGCCGTAGGATCTGTTATGTACCTCATGGTGTGCACCAGGCCCGACATTGCTTTCCCAGTTGGAGTGCTCAGCAGGTTTCTGACCAACCCAGGAAAGCAACACTGGGAAGGATTGAAGTGGTTACTTCGGTACCTGAAAGGAACAAAAAACACAGGGTTAACATTTAGGCGAAGCAAAGAACCCCTAAGACTGAGAGCCTTCTCAGACTCAGATTTAGGAGGAGATATCGATAGTAGAAGATCTACTACAGGCTTTATAACTATGCTAGCCCAAGGCTCAGTGTCATGGCAATCTAAACTACAGAAGACAATTGCTCTATCCTCTACAGAGGCTGAGTATATGGCTTTAACTGAAACTGCGAAGGAACTTATCTGGGTAAAAAGGTTGCTGGATGAACTGAAGATCGGGACTGAAGAGCCAGAACTCCACTGCGATAACTCCAGCTCCATTGAGCTCACCAAGAACTCCACCTACCATGGAAGAACGAAGCACATAGACTTAAAATATCATTGGATACGTGAAGTCATGAATCAAAAGGAAATAAGACTGGAGAAGGTGCATACCGGGAAGAATCTCGCTGACATGCTCACGAAGGTGGTGACAGTCGCCAAGCATCAGTTCTGCTCGAACGGAGCAGGGCTGAGACAAAACTGAAAACCCTTAGGGTTACTTCACAGCGCTGGACTGAGGGGGCGATTTGTTGGGAGGTAAGCAAACGTATTTATATTATGGGCTAATGAGTAAACGTTTGTATTGCAGGCCCAATCAAGAAGGCAGTCCATCAACGTGAAGACACTCAATTGGGCCACTCGCACAGGCCCAAAATCAAATAAAATACACTGCCCTGCGATCACTTGTTAAAAAGGATCACACCAGAGGCGTAGAACTGAACATCAGATCATCTCTGAAGCAATTCAAGAAGAGGCAATTCAAGAAGTGGGAGCAAGCACTCACCGGCATTCTGAAAGACTCTTATGAACATCACAAGAGAAGGAACAAAAGGATCGCATCTGTGAAGAACAGACATTCTGGATACGAAAAGAATCAAGACTGTATCCATTTCGTATCCTAAAACCAGTGGTCACTGTATTTTTCTCTCTTAGTGGATTAAGAATCAAGGTGTAAGCCTGATTCTCGTGGTTTTCTCCGGGATTCTCCGGTTCCACGTAAACATCGCGTTGCAATACACAATTCAAGATAAAGGATACATAAAACCAAAGCTCTTGATACTTACCTGGTTTTCTCGCCTGTTGGAAACGATCGGGAGGCGTTTTGAACCCCAACAAGTGGTGGCCCATGCAGGTCCTAAATCCTGCGGAAACTAAGACTGAAGAACAGCAGCTCAGTCTACCTGTAAAGAAAGCAGCAGCAGAGAAATTAGATAAAGAAAAGGAACTGGTGTTGTATCAACAGAAGAGAATGGCTGGAGAACCATACTCTATGATTAAACTAACCTCCAAGAACTATCCGGAATGGAAGAACAGAATGCTTGATCTTCTATATTGCAGATTTCTGTATGAACCTGTAAAGTTTGGAGACAAGCGACCCGAGAAATATACAGAGGAGGAGTGGGAGATGAAACACATCCAGACTCTCGGATTCATTAGACAATGGATAGATAGTGCGAACTATCATCATGCCGCAAAGGAAACTGATGCCAAACAAATGTGGGAGAAGCTGGAAAGTATATTTGAACCAAAGTCTACTCAATCACAAGGTTTTTTATTCAAGAGACTCATGCGGCTCAGATACAGGGAAGGTACTCCGATCACAGATCATTTAGGCACGTTTCAAGAAATCACAAACAAATTGGCCGAAGCTGACTGCACAATGGAAGACAAGATTCTGGCTCACATGCTTATAGGCACCTTACCAGACTCTTGGGAAGCCACAATAATCTCTCTAAATTCCACAGCCCCCAAAGGAGGACCTAAACTTGAAGTGGTGAAAGAGTGTTTAATAAATGAAGGGCTAAGGAGGGAAGAAATGTCATTCTCATCAGGAAAGGAAACCATCGCAGTCATGAATTCGGGAAAGTCCCAAAACAAGAAACAGTGGAAAAATAGTAAGACTAGCTACACACAAGGGGAATGCGATGAAAGCTCTAAGGAGGAGACTAAACCTCAAAAGGAGACAAGGAATTGCAACTGGTGTGGAAGAAAAGGTCATTTGAAAAAGGACTGCTGGTATTGGTTGAAGGTGAAGGGACAGGGATCGATAAACACCACCAAGGACGAGGAAGAGGAAATTTTGGTTCTGCTCTCAACTCAGGAAGAAGAGAAAGCTTCAGAAAGTGATGCAGAATCAAACATGGATTGGATTGTTGATTCAGCAGCCTCTTATCACTCTACACCTAGGAAGGAGTGGCTTATTGATCTTATTTGTGGAGACTTCGAGAAGGTTAGAATGGGAAATCATACATGCTCCGAGATCAGAGGAATAGGCAGGATGGAAGTAATGACTTCATTAGGCAAAAGGTTAACCCTACAGAATGTCAGATATATACCTGAACTAAGGATCAATTTGCTATCAGCAAATGCCCTGGATAAGGAAGGCTTCGCAAGCATATTCGCAAATCAATCCTGGAATCTGCTAAGAGGCACTGAAAAAGTGGCCAAAGGAAAGCTGGTTGACACTCTCTACAAAACCTCCCTAAAGATGTGTAAAGAACAGGTAAATTCAGTAGTTAAGGCTGAAGACATGAATCTGTGGCACAAAAGAATGGGACATATATCAACTGCAGGTCTGCTAAAGCTACAGCAAGAAGGTCTTATAAACATGGAAAAGGGAGGATCAGGAGAAGTATGTGAAGATTGTATTTGTGGGAAACAAACGAGGAATGCTTTCAAAACCACCCTGGTTCAGAAAACAAATCCACTTGACATGGTATTTAGTGATGTTTGTTCAATAGATACCGAGTCAAGAGGAGGAAAGAAATATTTCTTATCATTCATTGATGATGCCACCAGAAAATTGTGGACATTCCCAATGAAGACGAAATGTGAAACATTTTCAGTGTTCAAGCAGTGGCTAGCAGCAGTGGAAAGAGAGAAAGCAATAAAATTGAAGGCTCTAAGAACTGATAATGGGGGAGAGTATACCTCAAATGAATTTCAGAATTTTACAAGGTCCATTGGACTCAGACATGAGACAACGGTTCCAAGAACTCCACAGCACAATGGAACTGCAGAAAGGGCGAACAGAACCCTACTAAACAAAGTTAGATGCCTGCTGAAAACATCTAAACTTGGTAAAGAATTTTGGGCTGAAGCCCTAAGTGTAGCCTGTTATTTAATAAACAGGTCACCTTCAAAGGCAATTGATCTGCATCTTCCAGAAGAAAGATGGAGAGGAAAAATTCCTAATCTGAAATATTTGAAAGTATTCGGCTGTAGAGCTCTAGTACATATACCTAAGGAGGAAAGAACCAAACTTGATAGTCACGTGGAAGAATGTGTTTTTCTAGGATATGGAACAGAAAAATTTGGGTTTAAACTCTGGAATCCCCATACGGACAAGGTTTTCAGGTCTAGGAATGTGTTCTTCTTAGAAGAACAGACAATCCTAGACATAAAGCTAAAGGATTCAAAGACAGATGATGGGGAATTGGAAGTTAGAGGAGAGGAGTGGCTGCCCGAATTATTACCTTTAAATAATACATTGCAGANGGGGTAATCTCGTGATTTGGTCTTCCCAGGCCCACGCATAAGGATTCAAAAGATATTTTGAACAGTTTTGGATGATTTCGGTCGAAAATGACTCCAGGGGTATTTTCATAATTTGGCATCCGGAAAGCACATCGACGAAATTTTATCACATTTTTGGGCATCTTCTAAGTGTTGGAAGATCGAGAATGGTCTACAGTATTCTGTGGTATTTTCTGGTATTTTCTTGGTATTACGTATTATCAACGGTCGACCGAGGCGTAATTCAGAGGTTCCGGGACATCATGACACTGATCCCAGTAGAGTTGGATATTCCTAAGTGAATTGGGCTAACTGATTGAAATTGGGCTTCTGGACCTAAAGTTGATCTATTGTGCTTAGTTTTTCTATAAATACAAGCCTTTGGGCACTGAAAAGGGTTGAGACTCTTGGCAGGCTTTCCAATATAAGGTTTTCGTGAGAACTTGCACTCCTGGCTGTAGTTGCAACTTTTCACTCTTAAAGTTGCGATTTTGTACCCATTCGCGCGAATTCTGTATTATTACGTTGATCACAGAGTTTCGTATCTCATTTTAGCCCAGATTTCATCATCTGGCCCCGAATCGCAAGATTTCGTTACCTGAACACCCTGACCCGCGACTTTTCGTCCATCATCGAGAAGTTGTGTTCCTAGTCGCGAGTTTTCGGCAGCTTGAGGGTGACAGTCTGAAATCGATAGTTTTTCATATTTTATCTACTCGAATTTTTGATATATCTCGATTGTAATTGCATTATTTGATTGTCATAGTGAAAACCAAGGTAGAGCTTCGCTCTCCCGATAACCTAAACCCACACATTGTAGACCCAACCTCATACATCGCTCGTGTCCTCACAATAATTGAACTCAAGATTACTAAAGAAATTGACTGATCTAAAACAAATATCGTGAAACATTTTTAGACAACATTAGGCGGATTTCATAGGGATCAATGGCGAGAAATAAGGAAATGAAAAGGGACAATCTAGCCCGTGCAATATTTCAATAAATATTGGGTCCTCCTATGTGTGGGGGATTCGATCTTTTTCAAAATTCACGTTTTAAGTGCACTTTTGGATGTGTTCGTCCTTCACACTTCCACGATATTGTCCACTTTGAACTATACTAGTCCTAATGACTCTCACCTAGTGCTCACGACTTTACTTTTTCCCTAGTATGAAACTTCCCAGTGAGTCACTCATTCTGGTTTACCCTATGGGGAGCATGCTTAAATTCTGGTTCCACTAGAATCCTTGTCATTTTGCTAGGCAAAATATCTCATTCAATGGTAGGCGAATACTATACTTATTATCTGATCGATTCTTGTCTATAGTCAATGTTTAAATTCGCCTAAAGTGTCTTGGTACCCCCAGGGTTTGTAATTTTCATTCCCATGCTAGAATTTATTCTTGTCATTACCCTCAACTTTATTCATTTTTTTGGTTTTCATTTTCAAATTTATTCATTTTCATTCCTTTGCTAAAATCTCTTACATGTTTTTTTGGTTTTCCAAATAAGGTGTCTTCACAATAACTATAAATTAAATCGACTTTCTAATTATTAATTCGATTAGAATTTGGTGACTATTTGTAACAAAAAAAAAAGGAACCATAACACAATCATTCTCTATATTTGAGTGATTTTAGAGTTTCATTTGCTAACTCATGGCGTGCCTATGTATGGAAGCGTGTTATGTCATTACTCACTCTTTCATCCACTCCATAGGCTAGATTTTCAAACTCCATTAACTTTTGCATATAACTCCGAGTCGATCTCCCTCCTTGACTCAGTCAAACCCATATAACCATGGACTTGTTGCCCTGCTCGCCCAATCCATGTTCGTACCATGTCCGTAGCTCCCATTCGTTGAGCCCATGCCTGCCTCTATCCCACTGTAAACATACAGAGCACGCTCTATCCTAGACTGAACCTCCAATTAAAGTGTTAATGCACCTGAGGTGTAACAATCTATGCCCGTGAATTCTGTTGGGAGGTAAGCAAACGTATTTATATCATGGGCTAATGAGTAAACGTTTGTATTGCAGGCCCAATCAAGAAGGCAGTCCATCAACGTGAAGACACTCAATTGGGCCACTCGCACAGGCCCAAAATCAAATAAAGTAAACTGCCCTGCGATCACTTGTTAAAAGGATCACACCAGAGGCGTAGAACAGAACATCAGATCATCTCTGAAGCAATTCAAGAAGAGGCAATTCAAGAAGTGGGAGCAAGCACTCACCGGCATTCTGAAAGACTCTTATGAACATCACAAGAGAAGGAACAAAAGGATCGCATCTGTGAAGAACAGACATTCTGGATACGAAAAGAATCAAGACTGTATCCAATTCGTATCCTAAAGCCAGTGGTCACTGTATTTTTCTCTCTTAGTGGATTAAGAATCAAGGTGTAAGCCTGATTCTCGTGGTTTTCTCCGGGGTTCTCCGGTTCCACGTAAACATCGCGTTGCAATACACAATTCAAGATAAAGGATACATAAAACCAAAAGCTCTTGATAATTACCTGGTTTTCTTGCCTGTTGGAAACGATCGGGAGGCGTTTTGAACCCCAACAAGTGGTGGCCCATGCAGGTCACTGTGCCTATGAAAAACAGCAGGAAGGAGGTAATTTTATTATCTTACTTCTATATGTTGATGACCTCTTAATTGCAGGGACAAGCAAGGAAGGAATAACTGAACTAAAAGCACATTTGGCCGCGGCATTTGAAATGAAAGACCTCGGACCAGCAACAAAAATCCTAGGGATGACTATATGCAGAGATAGATCTGCGCACACACTATGTCTATCTCAAGCGAGCTATGTGGACAAGATCCTAATAAGATTCAGTATGGATGGCTGTAAGCCGGTGACTACTCCTATGTCTAATCAAATGATGTTAACTAAAGAGCAAGCACCATCAACTGAACAAGAAACTGAAGAAATGGAAAATATACCTTATTCCTCGGCCGTAGGATCTGTTATGTACCTCATGGTGTGCACCAGGCCCGACATTGCTTTCCCAGTTGGAGTGCTAAGCAGGTTTCTGACCAACCCAGGAAAGCAACACTGGGAAGGAGTGAAGTGGTTACTTCGGTACCTGAAAGGAACAAAAAACACAGGGTTAACATTTAGGCGAAGCAAAGAACCCCTAAGACTGAGAGCCTTTTCAGACTCAGACTTAGGAGGAGATATCGATAGTAGAAGATCTACTACAGGCTTTTTAACTATGCTAGCCCAAGGCTCAGTGTCATGGCAATCTAAACTACAGAAGACAGTTGCTCTATCCTCTACAGAGGCTGAGTATATGGCTTTAACTGAAACTGCGAAGGAACTTATCTGGGTAAAAAGGCTGCTGGATGAACTGAAGATCAGGACTGAAGAGCCAGAACTCCACTGCGATAACTCCAGCTCCATTGAGCTCACCAAGAACTCCACCTACCATGGAAGAACGAAACACATAGACTTAAAATATCACTGGATACGTGAAGTCATGAATCAAAAGGAAATAAGACTGGAGAAGGTGCATACCGGGAAGAATCTCGCGGACATGCTCACGAAGGTGGTGACAGTCGCCAAGCATCAGTTCTGCTCGAACGGAGCAGGGCTGAGACAGAACTGAAAACCCTTAGGGTTACTTCACGGCGCTGGACTGAGGGGGCGATTTGTTGGGAGGTAAGCAAACGTATTTATATCATGGGCTAATGAGTTAACGTTTGTATTGCAGGCCCAATCAAGAAGGCAGTCCATCAACGTGAAGACACTCAATTGGGCCACTCGCACAGGCCCAAAATCAANTGCTCACCAAGGTGGTGAGTACAAAGAAGCATAATTTCTATTCCAAACAGGTTGGGTTGGGGCGAGTTAAGACTGTGTTACGATTACCTGGAGTTAAACAAGGTCACGATAAAGAACAAGTATCCGTTACCCAGGATCGACGACTTATTTGATCAGTTACAAGGCGCGGAGGTGTTCTCAAAGTTAGACTTGAGGTCAGGGTATCATCAGGTTCGAGTAAGGGAAAGATACATACCGAAAACAGCCATTCGAACGAGATACCGCCATTACGAATGTACGGTAGTACCATTTGGATTGACTAATTCCCCAACGATCTTCATGGATTTGATGAATCGGGTATTTCGCCAGTACCTAGACAAGTTTGTAGTGGTATTCAATGACGATATCCTAGTTTACTCACGCAACATCTGAGAATAGTGTTACAGACTCTCAGACAAGAGAAGTTGTATGCCAAATACAACAAGTGTGAATTTTGGATGGACAACATAGCTTTTCTAGGACATGTGATATCAGCAAGAAGGGTGACGGTAGATCCAACAAAGATAGAAGCAGTGATGAATTGGCCCAGACCGACAAACGCTCGAGAAGTGAGGAGTTTCTTAGGATTAGCCGGGTACTATCGGAAATTTATCGAGGGGTTCGCAAGGATTGCCAAACCGTTGACAAACTTGACCCAAAAATAAACGAGGTATACATGGGATGAGAAGTGTGAAGAGAGTTTCGAATGTCTCAAAACGAAGTTGACATATGCACCAATACTAGTATTACCCACACCAGGACACGACTTCACGGTATACAGCGACGCCTCGAAGGAAGGACTCGGGTGTGTACTGATGCAGGGTGGGAAGGTCATAGCATACGCATCCCGCCAACTGAAGATACATGAGTTGAACTATCCGACACACGATTTAGAACTAGCCGTGGTGGTATTCGCACTCAAGATTTGGAGACATTATCTGTATGGTGTGAAGTGCGAGATATTCACCGACCACAAGAGTTTGAAGTACATATTCATCCATAGGGAACTTATCATGAGACAACTGAGATGGTGAGAACTGATAAAAGATTACGACCTGCACATTCAGTACCACCCCTGAAAAGCAAACCAAGTAGCCGATGCACTGAGCAGGAAAATTCATGGCGTATTAGCAAACACATTGTTAAAATAAATGGAGAACCTACAATTGGAAGTCGTAGAGTCGACCACAGTCATGTTAGGGACTGTTACCGCAAGGCCAGGGATACTAGAGGAGGTGCTAGAGGCCCAGATATCAGACCCCGAGAAACCTATAACACGAAAAGAGGGAGCCGAAACCGATAAATCAGAGATAAACAAAGGAAGCGATGGGCTAATCAGAATGAATGAACGGATATGGGTCCTAAACAGGCCAGAGTTAAGAAAGAAGATTATGGCAGAGGCACACAGTTCGGCCTTCTCAGTTCACCCAGCAAGTACTAAGATGTATCGAGACCTAAAAACGCACTGGTGGTGGAATGGAATGAAAAATAAGATTGCAAATTTTGTGGCCAAATGCGAAAATTGCCAACGAGTTAAGGCCAAACACCAACGCCCGGGAGGCGAGCTACAACCCTTAGAGATTCCAGAGTGGAAATGGGATAGCATCGGCATGGACTATGTGGTAGGATTACCTAGGAGCCCACGGAAGAACGACGCAATATGGGTAGTGGTTGACCGCCTAACAAAGGCGGCTCATTTCTTACCAGTCAAGACAACATACGGAGTAGACAGGCTAGCCAAAATATATGTGGATAACATAGTCAAGTTACATGGAGTTCCAGTAAATATTGTGTCAGACCGAGATTTGAGATTCACGTCTAGATTTTGGCAAAGTTTACATAAATCACTCGGAACTCAGTTAAGCATGAGCACATCCTACCATACACAGACGGATGTTCAGACCGAGAGAACCAACCAAATTATGGAGGATATGTTACGGGCATGTGTGTTAGAGTTTAAGGGAGGTTGGGAAGATTTCCTACCACTGGTAGAATTTGCATACAATAATAGTTTTCAGAGCAGCATTGGCATGGCCCCATATGAGGCACTGTACGGGAGGATGTGTCGTACACCACTATGCTGGGATGAAGTGGTAGAGAGAAAGACCACGGGAAAAGAATTGGTAGAAGTCACCGTTGGAAAGGTGGCCGTGGTACGAAAGAACATTAAGGCGGCACAAGATCGATACGAAAGTTGGGCAGACACGAAAAGGAGACCCCTGGAGTTAAAAGTTGGGGATCACGCTTATTTAAAGATATCACCGATGAAGGGGGTGCTAAGTACCACAAGGACAGGGAAGCCAAGTCCTCGGTACATCGGACCATATGTGGTGGAACGAAGAATCGGAAACCTAGCATACCAGCTGAAGATTCCCGAAGAGATGAGGGGGATACACAACGTTTTCCACGTATCCCAACTGAGGAGGAGTGTGACCGAAGGAATCCAAGAATGTGTGGGGGAACCCATAGAGATAACCCCGGAATTGACATACGAGGAAGTTCGAGTGAAAATCCTAGGCAGAGAGGAAAGAAGACTCAGAAACAAACTAATTCCCATGGTGAAAGTACAATGGTCCAATCAGGGAGAAAGGGAAGCTACATGGGAAACGGAACGAGAGATTAGACAGAGAGCGCCGGAATTAATGGAAGATTGGTACGCACGAGTTTCGAAATGAAACTCAAAATAAGTGGGGAAGGATGTAATAGCCAGGAAAAAGGTATGATGGAACAATAGTAGGGAATATAGTGGTAAAGTCTAGACAAGGAATAACGAGGGATACCGGAATGAAAGAACGAAAAAGGAAACGAAAAGATAGAAAAGTAAAGCAAAAGATAAAGGAGGGGTCAAAATAAAAATAAGGAGGGGTCAAAATGTGAATTAGGGAAGTTAATATGTCTATAAATAGGGGTGGGAAAGCCCAAAAACGAGTTAATTATCATTAAGCCACGAAAATCCGGAAATTGTCGCTAAAGAACGAAATTGTCGCGAATTTTGGGAAGGCAAATATTGTCGCAAATTTCATGTAAAGAGCAAATTGTCACGAACATTTGAAGAGAGCAAAATTGTCGCGGAAATCCTAAACCAAAAATTGTCGCGAAAAACCTAAACCACCAAGAATTGTCGCGGAAATTGTGAAGGCCAAAATTATCACGGATTTGCCCCTTAACCTCATTTTATAACGGATTTCGAAGACTTGAGTAAATTATCACGGAAATACCAATTTGGGGTGTTTTCGTCTCGTCTCAACGCCGGATCGTGAGAGAGAAAGGATACGTAGGGTCTACGGTAATCACATAGTCAATAATGAGATAATAACACCGGAAATCGAGTACTAAGATATATTGCGAAATGCAGGAAAGCACAAAGGGGTTGCAATAAGTAAAAAGCAACAGGTAAGCGGAGTGAACACAATGTAGTAAGGGAAGGTTCCGACTTAGGGAAACGGGAAGGGTTAGTAAGAAAGGAAGTAAAAGACACGAATGAATGAGGCAAATGTAAATAAGACTCAGGATGAAGAAGGATGGACCGTCCGACCGAACCCGGCATCGTGCTTAGTACACGATCCGCTAAAGGAAGGACATGTCTGATCAAGGGAACGATAAGTTCCAAGAATGGAAAGATACGTACGAAAAGGGCAGAATGGATCCGGGTGGAAAAAGGGGTAGCGCCTAAGTACCCACCCGGGGAAGGGAANCAAATACAAATGAGAGATGATGACAATCCAAATGAAAACGGTTCGAAAAAGGATCAATTCCACTCGCGAATGGTGCCAAAAGTCGCGAGTCATGGTGCCCAAGAGACGAAAACTCACGAGTCCGGGGTCAAGGAGGCGAAAACTCGCGAGTTGGGGGTCTAGGCGACGAAATCTGGTGAATACAGCAATGAATACATGCTCTCGCGACTTTTTGTGCAAAGAGTTGCGAGTTTGGGAGATGATTAGGTGGTCTCGTGACTTTTGGTGCAAAAAGTCGCGAGTGTGGCACAAAGTAGCGAATCCCGGGTCTTGGGAAGCGTGTCAAGAGCCTAAACCTTTTTATAGGGCCTAGGGTCTTATATATTTAGAAAAACTTGGCCTAATATGTCAACTTAGGGTCAAAAAGCCCAGTTTTAATCAAATTAGCCCAACTTATTTAGAAAATATCAAATGAAACCGGAATAAGTGTCACAGCGTCCCGGAACTTCGAAAATGCACCCCGATCGAACATTAATAACACGTAATGCCGAGAAAACACTCACGAATACTCTTCACCAATTCATCGTCTCCAAATACTTAAGAGGTAGCCAAAAATATTGCCTAAGGTCGCCAACGAGCTCTCCGAGTGCCAAATTACGATAATTCCCCTAGCACTATTTCCGACTAGGGATGTCAATGGGTAGGGTTTAGGTTGGATTTGATCAAATCAATGCCCGCCCCACCACTTATAACTTCAAATCAACGCCCGCCCCAAATCCACATTGAGTTTGAATATTCAAATCCGTACTCCACCCTTGCGAATACCCGTACCACGGCGAATAATTTAACCCACATAATATTTCAAATAATAAAAACTATAAATAATTTGTTTCACTTTTTTCGACAAATATTTTTTAAATTTTTCTATAAATATTTAAAACAGAAAGTAATAAATATTGTAAAATATATTATTTTTATTTATGACTGATATTTATAAACATATCGAAATTTTAAAATAATGTAAAGAAATATCAAACTTTGAAAATTATAAAAATAGTACAAAAATTGTTATAATCAAACAACTCTAAACTCAAAAAGTTTGTAAATATTTTTCTAATATTTATAATTACATATTTAATCCAAAAGATTGAAATAATTATTTTTAAATTTAATATATGTTAATGTTTTAAACATGAATATCATTTTTATTGATAACTTAACCTTGAAAAGTTTTAAAATATAATTAAATTTTCAAATAGTGTAAATAACATATTTATATATTAAAAACTACATAAATAACACTTTAATCTTTCGAAATCGATTACAAAAAAATGAACGAAAAATCGTCATTTTATAGTCGATGTTCATCATAAACATCTGTAAAATACACAATTTCTAAATTTTGGACATCACTTTTACATTATACTTGGTTATAAAATAAACGAAAATATTATGATAACACCAAAATATATTCATTCAAATGAACATAGTTTTATAAAATTGATAAGATAAATTATTATTATTATAATTTATAAATTTAATCATAATTATATATCATGAATAAAAACATATTGACTTATAAGATATTTTTAAAAAATATTAGATATAAAAACTTTAAATATTACATTAAGTTTGGCAGGTAGGATGGGTATGAGTTTGGGTTTGAGTAGAAATCTACATCCACCCCGCTACACGGCGGGTTTATCATTTTTAAACCATTGTCTTCCCCATAACCACCAAAACTCCAACCCTCACGGATTGGGTAGTGTAGGATATGCACTGGGTTGAGTTTTTTTGCCATCCTTATTTCCGACCGAAATCATCTAAAACACCATCAGAATCCTCATACGGGGGCCCGTCATGCTCAAATTATGAGATTACCCTCAAAAGCACAGTACTCAATAAATATAATAAAAGATTAAAAATACCATTTAGCTACGTCAGACGATCCCCGGGGGTATTATAATTACATAAATAACCCTGGACAATATCAATAGTCCCATAGTTTGCACATTCAGATTCATATTCTGAGTCGTAAACCACATTATATCATCTCGTCTAGAAATCCAGAACTCGTTCATACACTTTTTAAGAACACCATGAATAAGGTCGAAATCATCTTGTTGTCACTAACGGTATCAGATTTCGAGATCAATTGAGAATTTCACGATTTTTCAACTCGGAGGGTCTGTGTAATAGCCAGGAAAAATGTATGTTAGAACAATAGTAGGGAATATAGTGGTAAAGTCTAGATGAGGAATAACGAGGGATACGAGAATGAAAGAAAGATAAAGGAAACGAAAAGATAGAAAAACAAAGCAAAAGATAAAGGAGGGATCAAAATAAAAAAGAGGGGTCAAAATGTGAATTAGATAAGTTAAAATGTCTATAAATAGGGGTGGAAAAGCCCAAAACCAAGTCATATATCACTAAGCCACGAAAAACCCAAAAAACATGAAATTATCGTGGAAGAACAAAATTGTCGCGGATTTTGGGCAGAGCAAATATTGTCGCAGATTTTGTGTAGAGAGCAAATTGTCGCGGAATTTTGAAGAGAGCAAAATTTTCGTGAAAAAACCTAAACCACAAAATTGTCGCAGAAAACCTAAACCACAAAATTATCGCGGATTTGCCCCTTTACCTCATTTTATCGCGGATTTCAAGGATTGGAGTAATTTATAGCGGAAATATCAAATTTGGGGTGTTTTCGTCACATCTCAACGCCGGATCGTGAGAGAGAAAGGATACGTAGGGTCTACGGTAACCACATAGTTAATAATGAGATAATAACATCGGAAATCGGGTACTAAGATGTGTTACGAAATGCAGGGAAGCACGAAGGGGTTGTAACGAGCGAAAACAACAGGTAAGCGGAGTGAACACAATGTAGTAAGGGAAGGTTCCGACCTAGGGAAACGGGAAGGGTTAGTAAGAAAGAAAGTAAAAGACACGAATGAACGAGGCAAATGTTAATAAGACTCGGGGTGAGGAAGGATGGACCGTCCGACCGAACCCGACATCGTGCTTAGTACACGATTCGCCAAAGGAAGGGCATGCCTGATGAAGGGAACGGTTAGTTCCAAAATGGAAAGACACGTACGAAAAGGGCAGAACGGATCCGGGTGAGAAAAGGGGTAGTGCCTAAGTACTCACCCTTGGAAGGGAAATATTCGGCCCGTCGAGTCGACCAACAGCTAACGGTTGGCTTGGGCGGGACATGTACCGAGCATGTTACACTCGGCAACAGTAAAGTTAAAGAATGAGGGGAATGATAAGGGTAAAGGACTAGGAAGAAGAAAATAAGTAAACGATTAAAAGAAACGACTTACGTGTGTGTGTGTACGATTTACTGAAGAAATGAAAAGATAAGTATAGCGTGTGTGAAGTTTCCTTTAATAGATTGTGACCGATTTACAGATTTTGTAGGTGACATGGACGAGGTATGAGATGGGCATGAGAAGGAGGTCGTCGGTTGTCCGGTGATAGAGTCAGGTCTTTTGAGAATACTCTAAATTATGTCGCTAGACTTTAATGCTTTTGAACTATGTTTTAAGTTTACATTCGAACGTTTCGTTTTATTTAGTACGTTTTTACCGAATCAGCTAGGCCCAAACTAGGATCGTTACAAATGGTTTCAGAGCATAACATCGCTACCAAACCGGTAGTGGTGCGGTCCTACGTAGGAAGGTCTAGGAAATTCTTGGGAGGACATCCGACCATAGGAAGGGATGGACATAGAATGTAGCGTATGACATGAGTAGGTATAGACATAACGAAAGCTTAATGTAGGAATGGCTCCTAGAACGAGAGCGAATGGAAACCGAGAGGAGGATAGCAATGCATCAGAACAGGCATCGGCGACAGGAACCCCTGGTGAGGATTCATCGACGCCCCTCACGTTTAGCCAAGAGAGTCTCAGGGATATGTTCCAAATTATGGCGAGTTCCCTAGTTAGCGCAATAAGACAGGGACAGATGGAGAGGGGAAATTCCGTGCAGATGGAACAAGTGTCAAGGCCTGAAAAGGGTAGATTGTACTACAATGAGACGTTAAAGAAAGCTGGAATGAACAGTTTCACGGGAGATAAGATGGGGGACGTGGGGGAGTGGATTATTTGCTTGGAAGAGAAGTTTGAACTAATCGAAGCCCCAGAGGAACTTAGGGCAGGACTGGCCCCACTATGGTTCGACGGTAGTACTGCCCGATGGTGGGGAAGCGTGTCGGCATCGCTGCTGAAGGATGGACCCATCTCTTGGGAGAAGTTTAGGAATGCTTTTTTGGATTTTTACGTACAAAAAAGGCTTAAGAAGGACAAGAAGGCCGAGTTCGACAAACTAACTCAAGGGAAACTCCCCGTAATGGAGTGTATGCAGGAATTCATAGAATTGGGTAGGTATGCCCTAGAGATTATGGGGAGTGAACAAGAAAAGATGCACCGTTTTACAGAAGGGCTCAATGAAAGGGTGAAACTGGTTATGTATGGCCGCGACGATGAAGAATTTTCAAGTTTAGTGGCAGCAGCAGTCCGAGTGGATTGGGGAATGCGAAGAATGGATAAGGAACGCACCAGGAGCTCCATGAGGAATGAATTTCAGGGACGGGGAGAATGGAAAGGAAAGGTCACTACAGAGAGTTTCGGGTCTGCACAAGAACCCCCGATCAGGCCTGTGTGCGCCAGATGCGGGAAAAACCATTTTGGAGAATGTCGGGCAGGAACCAACAGTTGTTTCAAGTGCGGCCAGGAAGGACACTTTGCTCGAGAATGCACAAAGAAGAGAAAGATCGAAACCGGAGCTACCGAAAGCAGGGCAAAGGAAAGGGTCACTGGAAATGCTCAAGTGTTTGATGTAAACAAGGAACAGGCCTCGGAGGCCGAAGACGTCGTGGCAGGTACACTACTTATTAATGGCTTTACAGCTTTCGTATTATTTGATTGTGGGGCGACACAATAGTTTGTGTCGGAGAAGTTAACGAAACGGTTTGGGGTAATGGGAAGTAACGCTAAAATCAAAGTAAAAACAACGGGATCCGAAGCCCTGGAGGCAAACAGAATCTATAAGGGATGCGCGGTAGAAGTGGATATGGTACGAACATAGGCAGACTTGATTGAGTCGGGGGATATGAGATTCGATGCTATACTGGGAATGGATTGGTTATCTAAGTACGATTCTCAAGTGAAATGTCGAGAACGTACGATCACTTTTAGCACGCCGCAGAAAGGGAAAAGCGACATGGTCAGAAAACCGATTATGGGGGAGGATGGAGAGTATAGTGATCGATCGAATTGGCTAACATTTGTCACCACTGAGAAGGAAGGGACACCATTGGAGTCAGTTCCGGTAATTTGCGAATACAGTGACGTGTTTCCGACGAGCTACCGGGTTAACCACCTCAGAGAGAAGTGGAAATGGAAATAGAACTGCTCCCAGGAACACAAACAATCTCCAAGGCTCCATACTGAATGGCACCAAGAGAGATGCAGGAACTAAAACAAGAGATTGAGTCGCTATTAGAAAAAGGATTTCTTAGGCCAAACAACTCCCCTTGGGGAGCACCGGTGTTATTTGTTAGAAAGAAAAGCAGCGAGCTAAGACTGTGTTACGATTGCCGGGAGTTAAACAATGTTACGATAAAGAACAAGTATCCATTACCGAGGATCGACGACTTATTTGATCAGTTACAAGGCGCAGAGGTGTTCTCAAAGTTGGACTTGAGGTCAGGGTATCATCAGGTCCGAGTGAGGGAAGGAGACATACCAAAAACAACCATTCGAACCAGATACGACCATTACGAATGTATGGTAGTACCATTTGGATTGACTAACGCCCCCGCGATCTTCATGGATTTGATGAATCGGGTGTTTCGCCAGTACCTAGACAAGTTCGTTGTGGTATTCATTGACGATATCCTAGTTTACTCTCGCAACTGGGAGGAACACGAATGACATCTGAGAATAGTATTACAGACCCTCACACAAGAGAAGTTGTATGTCAAGTATAGCAAGTGTGAATTCTAGATGGACAATATAGTTTTTCTAGGACATGTGATATCAGCAAGAGGGGTGACGATAGATCCAATGAAGATAGAAGCAGTGATGAATTGGCCAAGATCGACAAACGCTCGAGAAGTGAGGAGTTTCTTAGGATTAGCCGGGTACTATCGAAAATTTTTCGAGGGGTTCGCAAGGATTTCCAAGCCGCTAGCAAACTTGACCTGAAAAGAAACGAGGTATACGTGGGATGAGAAGAGACTTTCGAATGTCTCAAAGCGAAGTTGACATTTGCACCAATACTGGTGTTACCCACACTAGGACACAACTTCTCGGTATACAGCGACGCCTCGAAGGAAGGACTCGGGTGCGTACTAATGCAAGGTGGGAAGGTCATAGGATACACATCCCGTCAACTGAAGATACACGAGTTGAATTATCCGACCCGCGATTTGGAACTAGCAGCGGTGGTATTCGCACTCAAGATTTGGAGACATTATCTGTATGGTGTGAAGTGCGAGATATTCACCGACCACAAGAGTTTGAAGTACCTGTTCACCAGAAGGAGCTTAACATGAGACAACGGAGATGGCTAAGTTACATGGAGTTCCAGTATACATTGTGTCAGATCGGGATCCGAGGTTCACGTCTAGATTTTGGCAAAGCTTACAGAAATCACTCGGAACTCAGCTAAGTATGAGCACATCCTACCACCCACAGACGGATGGTCAGACCGAGAGAACGAACCAAATCATGGAGGATATGTTACGGGCATGTGTGTTGGAATTTAAGTTAGGTTGGGAAGATTTCCTACCACTGGTAGAATTCGTATATACTAATAGTTTTCAGAGCAGCATCGGCATGGCCCCATATGAGGCACTGTACGGGAGGAAGTGTCGAACACCACTATGCTGGATGAGGTTGGAGAGAGAAAGACCACGGGAAGAGAGTTGCTGGAAGTCAATGTTGAGAAGGTGGCCGTGGTACGATAGAATATTAAGGCGGCACAGGACCGATACAAAAGGTGGGAAGACACGAAAAGGAGACCCCTAGAGCTTCAGTTTATTCATCGCTGACGTAACAGAACGCCCAACAAGAACTTGTTTCTATCTCTTTGACTTATCTAGCTGACATCCAGAGAATGGACGAGCGACACAACGTTGTTCGATACAAAGATACGCCATCATATGAGACGGTTTTACCGACTTATCAAACGAATATTATGCGTCATGGACGAGACAGATGTCTTTATTTAGTTACTGTCATAAACGAATTCGCTTTGTATGCCGATTTACAATCTTTCTCGAGAATGTTTTAATGTATAAATTTGCTCGTTCACCAATATGCAAACCATTGTGTCATAAGCTATCAAAGCTACAATGATTGAGATATCTTAATCATCAAATAGGCAAATATTAGTGCCATTAGATATCCTTATACGACAAACATTATTTTCAGAATATTCCATGGCAGCTCCTCTCCGCTCATGTTCACAATCTTATACGCTCATTCAATCATCACCACCGTATCCTCATACATCGTACAACGTGCATGGAATTTAACAACAATTAATAGCAATGAACGCAATTGTAACAACATACCTTAATTTGACTACTTGCGCTCCTTACGAGGTTCTTAATACATCGGAAATTTAGCTTTTACGTGTCTCAATAAAATCCATTAGTGACTATGAAAGTCCTAGGCATAGGATGCAACATAACATAATATTGCACGCATTAATCACTCGTGCTTTTCCCCAATAATTTGTGCGCAATATCTAATATCGAAACTATAATTGAAACATTAGAGGGAGCTTCGTTTGCCGCTCGCAGGCTCGAGGCACTGTTTCTGCTAGATATAATAATACTTGCATAATTCATTTACTTGTTTACGAATAATTTCGTTGCATTATATGACACCAAGTCCTCAGGAATCCCAAACTAGCAAACAATACGATCATGAGGAAACTTCTCATTTCATTTTTCTAAAGGGATACTTACTCAACTTAATACGTTCAATGCCCTATTTCAATACCATAATGCACAATTGCTCCTTGTTCACAGCCATCATGAAGGCCCATATTAATATCAGTCCCCATGTGTCGATAGGACAATCATGAACAATTATTTAATTTTCCCAATAGATACTCAGAGTAACAATGACTCGTCTTCTAATTTCGCTTGTGATATTCACCGTAGATACTTAGATAAACATCTTTTCATGGTCAGCATAGTCCTCGACATAAAATTCTTTCTTGAATGCACTTAACTTGGCATAAGATGAACATCGAAGATATGGATGGCCTACTATCTGATTATTTATACGATTCCGAAGATTAACCCTCATCTTGAGGTGATCTCAATAGTTGATCTCTTGATAATGATGATAGGCAACTGATAATAAATCATTTCTATCACATTTGATTCGTTAGATAATAGATGTGTTCGCACAAGTATCCTCTTGGTTCGCAATACACTTCAATGTTCACAGAATATTATTCCGAATACCCCACATAGTCATAGAATGCCTCATTTCATTAAACGTCTTTGTTCAGCAATCCAGAGAGAAATAAATGTTTATATCCCGACTTGGGGATAAATAGGTTAACACTATCAAGTGCGAAGAGATAAATGAATTGTTTAGCTATATCAAGGGCAATAGATATATCGATCATTTGAACAGGGAGACATGACTTTGCGACAATCCATAATATATGGGAAGAATTCCAATAACAATGGGTTTCACTCCCTTCAATAAGCTGTCATTCTTCAGAGAGGAATAAACTATAGATTCCTTGTATTCGTCTCCTCATGATTGCTAGTTCAACGGATCACGATTATATCATCCTCATATTTAATTCAAAACTATCATAATATCCTCACATTCTTCCATATTGACCAAACATTTTTATTCGCAAGTCCCTAGTGTTGACTAAATTAGATTTGTGAGTATCGCAAATGTCCGTAATCTACACTTTGAGCATTAGAAATTCCGCTCATAACAACGTAATAAGCGTACTCGTTTTATCATGTAGAAAATTTTTCATCTGTATCCCGCTACGGGGTTAAATAGCATGGGTCTTTCCTTCCACGGTCATAAAAACATGTATAGTGTCAGAAGCCGCCACTGCCAATGTGACAATGTCACGTGACTATTTTTTTCAAAGTTTCTTTGGAATGAAATAATTACTTTATCCCATCTTGTCAATAGATGTCTCCGCATATATGATCACTTTAATGAGACTCATTTTCATAAGATCTTAAATCTTCTCTCTAAACAAGTCTAAGGTCGGTTCATCGAAATTCGACATTTTGTAGTTTCCTAATAACATAATTATGACCCCTCTTTCTCATCATCGAACCCAACTAAGGCATCACATATGACTTCTGTGAATGCGCAAAATATAAATCCAAAGGTTTTTGAGGAGGAGTAGAGATATAAACGGATCGATATTTATATAACATTCCCAAACTTCAAAAGCCACTCGACTATGTACTTATTAATTTATATTTCTTTTGCAAACATCACAGACCAAGAAAAAATTCCATCTTTCACCAACAACTCACATCCAGGAGGATTCCACCTCATTCAATACTTCCTCAGTATACTCAATCACCCGCTTAAATATTGGAAATGATTATTTCCACACCGGTTTTTATCTGTATACCATCACTATTGACTTCCACACATTCTTCTCATCACATCTTTACATATTGATTTCATCGATCATTGGTACATGGCATCTGGTTTCTTCGAACTAAAAATGCATAATTGGGAAACTACAATCCGGTCGGATAAGCCGGTATGTCAATTGCGGCAGTAGATATAGGTCATCCGACTTTACTTCACTCAACTAAGTGAAATCAATACAAATTGTGTAGGTACGGTTCTACTTTGGAGCCATCACTAGGTCCATGACCGACTATGTGTATTTCACAGGTTCTACGAACCCTGCTTGCAACACGATTTCCACATCTTCAAATAATTATTTTTTCATTTTAACTGGAGAATATCCACTTCTTCGAGGAATTTAATTGCATCTTTAAATCCCCGTAATAATAGATGTTCCATCTTTATATCATTTTCCGTTTTTCTTCCACAACAAAACCGCATAATGTCAATCAACTCGTTCTTTTTATTTAGAATGCCCCCATATAAACATATTTCTTAGCATTAGGCGTCTTCACATCGCTTCGGAATATAACACTAGGAAAATATCTTGTCGACTTGATTTCCCTTCATTATTCTCGAGAAGGTACATGAATTCACCATCAAAATGGGGCATAGCTTTGATAGCTCCGATTATATTTAAATCACTTCTACCAAAGATAGCATTTTCTTACATCCCAATGTGACTGAAGAATATGAAAGTCTACGACTTCGCATTCCATTAATAAAGTCACCATTATTCCCGTATATCCCAATGTGACAGGGAGTATAATAGATCATTTGAGAGCAACAAAATTGTTGTTGAGACAGATCACCTTAACATGTTGCTTAATAGTTCTATGCGAAGGCATCCGCTAGAAAACATATATGGTTAAAATACTCGTCAGCTCGATAATGTCATAGATGAATTAAGAAAGCATGCTCAATAATCATATATTTCCGGACGAATACCATTATAGGCAATCAATTAAATAACACAATTGGACATCTCTTTCATGAACTCCAATAGGCATAGTTTGATAATGATTGATACTTCTGAATTCCGAACAACCATAATTCTCGGGATCTCATTAGATGACTAAAAAAGGTAACGTTGATAGATAACTCTATAAAGGTATTTGGAAAGATCAATTAATTATCAATGGCAGATACGGTGATACTACGACTAATAACCAATTACTGGAAGTCCTCATGAATATTATTCTAGACGAAAACCATTCTAGATAGTGAAGTTAATCTAACAGATGAACCCTTCACTATAGATTAAGAATAACCCGAACAAATACCATTTCGGTTGCCGCCTTAACGTTATGCTCATTGTTGTAAATAATTTGATCATCGAATTGAGATTTAATTTCATCCATCCAAGCTTAACAATGTTTTTGAATTCCAAATCCTCAATTATTATTCCGAGGATTTCATTAACACACACCCACATGATCCGAATAGAGAATAATTATTGATTAAGACATGTTTAATTTCTCAAACAACAAGGAAACCACGGTGATCCGATTACTTCATGAAATGTTCGAATATTCGTCAATGATAGATAAAAGACCCGCACAATTCGTATAACCATTCAGCAAACCTAGATTATTGAATACGTATGATGACACATAAATACACGCTTCAAATAATGAGAAGACGAGACCGTCTTTTAATAACACACCTCCACTCAGGAGTTTAATTTTGTGATTCTATAATAATAACCTCATGTGTTTCATGGTTATTTGTCGATTAATAACTTGGCATTTTAAGCACATCTTCACTATCCATACTTGAAGTTTCTCATTTTGTCACGATAAATACTTGTATTCGTGAACGTTTTTTCTTCCATACTAGTTTTGTCTTTTGTCATAATAATTTCTCGATGTGGTATATTTCCAAAAGCTTACTCTTCAACTCCTCAATTTCAATATTAAGATACTTCCTCACTATAGGACATGTACGATCTATGTACCAATTAACAGTTCACCAAGTTGTCATAAACTTCCTTAGTCTCTGAGCCTTGAACCTTGAACCACATAGGCCATCAATATATTGTATGAGACATGCTCAATAGCTATACAGCTCATTGACGGGTGTCCATAGAGATGATTAATATTTCACTATCTCATATTCTCCTAATGGATAACCAGAAAACCCCACTGATAACTCAAAACTAGAAAACCTACATCATTAATTTCGCTCTTTCACACGTTCTATAATCCCGAACAAACTGAGTACATATTGAGTAAGCTCCTCCATACTCATGTCGTCTTTCCTAAGGTCATGTTAAATCATTATTAGGGAGAGTGGCTATGTTCTCGGGTTGAATATTCAAGTAAACTTCCTTGAGCTCGGTTTGGGGCATTCCTCCCATCGTATTAATAAACTTTCCAAACTAGCCACGCTTCAATAACCTCTCAACATCAGACACCAATTGCAGACCATCATTAGTAACTTGTACGTAATTGTGATGGAAAAAGGGCAAAATACTTGGGACTCTTGAGTCCCCGGTGTCGGTGCTTATAATAGAAGGGCGTATATAAGGAATACTACTTTCTTCTCTTGAACCATGACTAGAAATATACTTGCAACTGAATAAATATACTTGCTATTGAATACCAGAATGATTTGCACGCTGAACTTCGGCAGCGATACATTCGATCGATCACATGATTGTGACAATGTCATGTGACCATAAATATACAATATTTCATTTCCCGAATATACTGTGTATATGTGATACCAAGCTCTTCCATAATTTACTGTGGATCTTTTAGAAACCAACGACGATCAACCTTCTTCATTTTATCCATAATCTCTCATTTTGCTACGAACTTTATTTTTTATAATATCGCTGTCGAAACGGAGTATAAAACTTGTCATTATCCTTCAGAAATTCACAAATAAGATTCAATGGGTGAACTCAGATCAGAAATAGGATCATGATCATATTCTTGCTATTGACTGGTGAGACAATGATGATATCATAAGATGGCACCATCACATATCCAACTTATCATTTCCTTGGGAATCATGTATGCCCTGGTGTTGTTTTGCAACCATGCATGCACTTGCATAGCATTGAACACTTCCACATGACAATTGTCATGTACTCATGCGACCTATTAT
>RWGZ01001571.1:51100-70994 GCA_009725065.1 Utricularia reniformis
TCGCGAGTCATGGTGCCCAAGAGACGAAAACTCGCGAGTCCGGGGTCACGGAGGCGAAAACTCGCGAGTCGAGGGTCCAGGCAACGAAATCTCACGAATACATCAATGAATTCATGCTCTCGCGACTTTTTGTGCAAAAAGTCGCGAGTTTGGGAGATGATTAGGTGGTCTCGCGAGTTTTGGTGCAAAAAGTCGCGAGTGTAGCATAAAGTCACTAATCCTGGCATTGAGAAGCGTGTCAATAGTCTGAAACCTTTTTTAGGGCCTAGGGTCTTGTATTTATAGAAAAATTTGACCCAATATGTCAACTTAGGGTCCAAATACCCAGTCTTAATCAAATTAGCCCAACTTACTTAGAAAATATTCAATTAAACCAGAATAAGTGTCACAGCATCTCGAAACTTTGAAAATGCATCCCGGTCGAACGTTAATAACACGTAATGCCGCGAAAACACCCGGGAATACTCTTCACCAATTCATCGTCTCCAAATGCTTAAGAGGTAGCAAAAAATATAGCCTAAGGTCGCCAATGATCTCTGTGAGTGCCAAATTATGATAATACCCCTGGCATTATTTCCGACCGAAATCATCCAAAACATCCCAGAACACCATCAGAATCTTCATACGGGAGCCCGTCATGCTCAAATTACGAGACTACCCCTAAAATCACAATACTCAGTAAATATAATAAAAGATAAAAAATATCATTTAACCACGTCAGACGAGCCCCGGGGGTATTATAATTACATAAATAACCCTAGGCAATATCAGGTACGAAATTCCGGACCGGTATGAAAACATTGAGTTCACTTCCAAATATACAAGTTTTGGTTTAGATTTGAAAACTAACAAAAAATTTTATTTGATATTATTTCCGGATTCATATAATTTGAATATGATTCAAATTTAGTGCTACTAATATTATATATAAATAAATATAATATTATATTTTTGGCTCACGAATCGAGTCATTTCGATTCGTCATAAATTTTGATTTTAGAGATTCGGTTCATTTGTAATTTGAACTCGAGTCTTGATCGAATTGACTTAAAAGGTTATTAAATCGCATTGGATCAAAAAGTTTGTCTACGTAAACCATTTGAGTTTAATATATAAAGTTTACAATTAATAATTTAAAGTAAAAATAAAGAATAGATAAATAAATTGCGTATCAATCCTTCAAATATGTGTTTATTTTTTTTTGAATCAAAGAATTAGATAATAAATAAAGATATTAATAAAATAATAGAGGATGATTAGTTTTGTAATTGTTTAAGAAAGATTCTTAGTTTTGAAAACCTTAATTCTAATATTGTTTATTCATGAAATTCTCCCCATGTTTTTTGTTATTTGTGTTACTTACAATTTACATGTTACAAGTATTCATTAATTAGAAGATATTACTAATAAAACATAAAAATATAAAACGAAAAGTATGTATATTAAAATATAATGTTAAAACTTAAATAATTATTAGATAAGATAATAGAAATAATGCATGTCGTTCGAGCTTTGATGTATTATTATAAACAATTATTGAAGAAATAATATATAGTTTTGTTTTTTAAAGTATAGTTCAGTGTGCTTTATTGTCATCGTCATAAAGAAATGTATTAGAAGATTTATCTGTTTGTTTGCAAGTTAAAAACTCGGGTGTATATTATTATTTATTGCCTGTAGTATATAGAATTTAACTGATTCTCGCTGATGGTAAATATATATATATATATATATTATATTTTTGATGAATGGTAAATTTAATAAAATGTATTGTTGTTACTTTTAATAACTTGATGATAGGTTTAAAAGAAATGTATAAAAGATTTTGGCTATTTCAAGTATTATAACATGAACCTTCCATGCTGTTACTACATGATATAATGAGTGGTGTTTGTGACCCGCAAACTTTTGAATAATATAAAGACGATGATTAGAAAGTTTGTAAATTTCACTCAAAACCCTAGAAGTTAATAAAATTCATGTTGTTGACCATTCAACTTTTTAAAATTTTGAATACTATGCCATCAAAATTTAAAAATTTCGCAGTTGACTCGCGAAGTTCCAAAATCATTTTTATTGGATAACACCACTCTTTAATATTTTTAAATATGTATATAGTTTGTATTTAATATTTTAACTTTAAAAATATATAATGACTATCTCTAGAAACATTGAAAAATTTAAAAATAACACATAAATGGTCAAAATAAGTCACTCAAAGAATGACAATAAGTGCTTCTATTCACTCGAAAGTAATTCTTATAATGTTTTAAAACTTCGGAGGTTTTACATGCAATTTATAAACTTTGAATCTTTATACTATTTTAAATTATTGGGGCACTGTTGTAATTTATCTTCATATATGTGAGATTGTTTGATTTTTTTGAATGTGTGATATTTATCTATTTATATTGAACAATGAAATTAAAGCAAATAATAATAAAGATGTTCCTTATTCAAATTGGAATGAATAATACATGAAACAAGAGAAGCAAACCCTCCTTTTATTAAACACACACACACTACAACAAGACACAATGGAACAAGAAAGATAACTCATCATCATGAAGAACTTGGAGATCAATTGGCTAGAAACACCATTACTTATCCCGGTAATAAATCCTTCATTCGAAGACAAACAAGGCGAATCAATGTCACTAATGCTTTGACATCAACCGAAGAAGCTACAGGTTCAACTTTCAAGCAGTCTTTCTCATTACAACCACTACTTGTCGTTTTAGGGTTACACTTTGTAGTTTGGGTTGAGAGATAGCAGTCTTTCTCATTACAAAATAGGGCTAGGTTTTAATATAGAATTAGAAAATTCTAGTGAACTTAGATTGCACTTTTCATCTCCATTGAATAAAATGAAATTTGTAAAAGCAGTCTCTTCCGACCTTGAAGAGTACACAGTTCTCAACATCACACTCTGCAATTAAAACCTGAACCTAAGCATGAAACAACCCCAACTGGACTTATATTCCAAACAGTCCTATAAGAATGAGACATGGTATAGGTTTTAATCCTAGAATTCGTAACTGAGACACACAACCAAAGAAAATTAAAAGCACAATCAACCTAAAAAATAGAGTAGTAATTGCATTACCTCCTTATATAAGTTTTGGGGTCGAATCTAGAATATCTGTAGACAATTTGATGAGATTGTCACAACATCATATATGTTACAACTTGTTCTATAAAAAAAGTGGATCCCCATGATTTAATAATGTTCTGTGTTAGTTACAATTGATGTTTTAAATTAGCCTATATGCCTTATGTGTTTACCTGTATGAATATTGTCATTACAAATTAGTGTGAATGTGTAAGCATGGATTGTTGACAGTGGGTGCTAAAGGCACATGACTGGAAATATGAGCATTCTATGTAAAATTAAGAGTACTAGAGTTGATAGAGTTACCTACGGGAAGAAGTCTAAAGGTACAATTTTAGACATTGGTTCTTTTATTTCTGGTAATTTCGAAATAAATGATATACTACTTGTTGACAACCTGAAGCATAACTTACTAAGTGTTAGTCAATTATGTGATAATGACTTTACTGCGTTATTTAGCAGGATGCATGTTGTGTGACTAAGCATGATCATATTGTGTTTCGAGCATATAGAATTAAGAATATTTTTGTTTTAGAAAAATCTGATTATGTGCAAGCATGCTTTGTTATTTCTGTTGAATCAACTATTGAATGACATAGAAAATTAGGATATACTAGTTTAGGACTAATAGTGAAACTAGTAAAATCAAACCTTGTTCGTGGAATCAATAGTTATATAACTAAGAACAAACATGACTGTGAGGTGTGTGTTAGAGCAAAACATACTAGGGCATCTTTTAAACTTGTGAATGCTATTAACTCTTCTAAGATAATAGAAAGATTACATATGTATCTATTTGGGGAAATTAAACCGTGTAGTATAAATGGGAAATCTTGGTTTTTTGTTATAGTTGAGTATTATTCTAGGTATACATGCGTATTCTTTTTAAAACAAAAATCTGAAACTTTTCTTGTATTTAGAGAGTTTAAAAGCTTGATTGCAAATAAAACAGATTTTAAAATTAAGTATCTTAGGAGTAACAATGGTGGTGAATTTAATAACCTAGAATTTACATCCATATGCTTAGAATCTGGTATAGAACAGAACTTTACAAGTCCTATGACACCTGAACAAAATGGTATATTGGAAAGAATAAATAAAACATTACAAAAAATGGTTAGGTCTATGTTAGTTGAACACAAAACACCTAAAACTCTTTGGGCTGAGGCCGTAAACACAGCCTGCCATGTCATTAATATAATCACAATTTGGGGTATCTTTAAAAGAACACCTTATGAACTGTTTTTTAATAAAACACCAAATGTGGACTACTTCCACATATTTGGTTGTAAATGCTTTGTTCATAGTAACAATAAGGAACACTTAGGGAAATTTGATAGTAAAGTAAAGAAACCATCTTTGTAGGGTATTCCTCTACTAGAAAGACACTTAGGGTATATTTTAAGGATACCAAAACTGTAAGTGATTCCATACATGTAAGATTTTTTGAGAACACAATTGAAACAGCCAAAATCCTAGTACCAACCGTACCTACCTCTAATCCTTTAAAATCAGAATATGAAAACGAAGATGAAGAAGAAATCCAAAACTTTGAAAACCTATCTCAAGAAAAAAACCTAAAAGACCTAGGTTCATCGGTAGAACATAATGAACTAGAACCCGAAAACCATAGCAAGACTTCCTATATCCCAAATATGCCAAAATATTTAAATGAACAAAATATTTTAGGGAATAAAAGGGATCTAATTAAAACTAGAAGTTCTTTCAATGTAGTATGTAGGTTACATGCATTTATTTCTTTAAATGAACCTAAAAATATCAATGATGCCTTAAATGATTCAAGTTGGATAGATGCAATGCAAATAGAATTGTTACAATTTAAGAAAAATCGAGTTTGGGAATTAGTCCATACACATAAAAATCAGAATGTAATTGGTACAAAATGAATCTTTAAAAACAAATTAGATATACATGAAAATGTCACTAAGAATAAGGCTAGGTTAGTAGCTTAAGAGTATTGTCAAGGAGAGAGAATAGAATATAGGGAAAGCTTTGGTCCCGTAGCTAAGATAGAATCTATTCGTATGCTAATTGTTTTCTTTGTTTTTAAAGGTTTTAGACTGTATCAAATGGATGTAAAATATGCTTTTCTAAATTGTGTAATTGTTGAAACTGTTTATGTTAAACAACTCGCGGGCTTCGCTGATCCCTCAAAACCCGACTTTGTTTACAAACTAAATAAAGCTTTATATGGTTTAAAACAAGCTCCTAGAACTTGGTATGATAAAATAAGTATTTTTTTAGTTTCTAAAGGTTATAGGAAAGGTTGTGTAGACATGACTTTGTTCATAAAGTGTGTTGAACATTATTTAATTCTTGTGCAAGTCTATGTTGATGATATCATTTATGGTAGCACTAATGTGAAATTAAATGGTGAATTTTGTAAGATGATGTCTATTGAATTTGAGATGATTGACTTAGGTGAATTATCCTTTTGCTTAGTAATGCAAATTAAACAATTTGAAAATGATAATTTTATTTGTCAATCAAAGTATATAAAAGAACTCTTAAAAAATATAATATTGTAAATGCTAAATTCATGAAAAATCCTATGCAAACAAACTTAGACTTACACCTAGATGAAAATGAAGAATCAATTAGTGAAACTTTGTATAGGAGTATGATAGTGTCTCTACTTTATGTAACCTCTTCTATACTTGATATAATGTTTAGTGTTTGCATGTGTGCTAGATTCCAATTTGATCCAAAACTTTCTCACTGGAAAAGTGTAAAACACATTTTTAGATATTTATTAGGAACCACAAATATTTGACTGTTTTATCCAAAATTTGATAAGCTAACTATTTATGCGTTTTCGGATGCCGATTATGATGGATGCAAATTGGATAGGAATAGTACTAGTGGGTCATGTCATTTTCTATGAGGATATTTAGTATCATGGTTTTGCAAAAAACAGAATACCGTAGCTTTGTCCTCAATCGAGGTTGAGTATGTTTCACTATCAAATAGTTGCATCCAAATTTTGTGGATTAAATCCCAATAATCATACTACAATGTGCATATCGACACTGTGCCTATATTTTGCGATAATACTAGTGCAATTAACATTGCAAAAAATCCGGTATATCATTCTATAAGTAAACATATTGAGATTATGCATCATTTTGAAAATAGGACAATAAGTGTGAATTTCGTACCATCTCAAGAGCAAATTGCTGATATCTTTACAAAACCACTTGACTTTGCTCAGTTTTCTGCATTGCGATCAGATCTTGGTTTAATGTTGTTCCCTTAAGCCTTTGCATTGTGTCTATTGCGCTACATTTTATAATTGTTGAAGTAAGTGGATACTTGTATATTATGTGATTGATTCTGCTTGGTATGTGTTGCTCACTTTTTGCTTGTGAATGTTGTGGAGCAAAACAACTTTTTGCTCCCAATATTATGTGCTGCTCCCTTTATGTAACTTTCTATATGTGCTATGTGCGTCAGAAATTTACTGTGTGCAGTTAGATGTACTAACCGCCTTTATTCCGGAGGCCTGGCGTACTCCCATTTGAGAAGTATACACATCTGGACTCAAGGGGAGAAATCCCTACCTGGAATCTATCCGGCACCGACTCGTTCGACCGACTCGGTACAACTTGACTTGACACGACTAGGCAAGAGTATAAGAGTCGGATTTTTTACTCGGCTCAAATTATTAAATACAATAATATTAAATGAAAGCAAATTAAAAAAATAATTGTTATAATTTGTAGAAAATTGCATAAACTCCAAGTTTAAGACTACAAATATTTATCAATTCAGTATATAAGAAGATTTAATTTATAAAAAATGAATATTGCTCGTCAATTCTACCATCTCCTAAAAAACAATCACTTTTTGGTCTATAATCGCTTTCACGAAAAATTCACAAGTAAATCGACAACATAATAAAGTCGTGAAAGCACATAAGATATGTTTCCGGTGAAGAAAAAAATCAAATTAAGAAAGAAATCAAAATAACGTCGTTTTGTGTCAAGTGTGAAGAGTCGGAGCGAGTCGGAGAGTCTGACTCGATCCAACACTGGAAAAAGTGAAAAATAGAAGAGTCTGTACCGCAGAGCCTGGAATTAGGAATGTCTTATGATTGCTCATACCACCCTATTTATCCTTTTCGAATTAAGGGGGAGTTCATCGCCCTCTTAAGTGTGAGTAAGATCGAAACCCGTTAGGGAAGTAAATCTCGGGTGTTACATGTACGACTTACGAATCGACAAATATCAAGGGTGAGAGTGTTCAATCAGGTGATATATGCCGATTGGGCTTTCGATGTGGCCTCACTGCGTCTAATTGAGCCTGGTGTTTGGCCTAATTTGGCTATTACTTTGTCTTCTCGCCATATCACAATATTGGGCTCTTAGCTTGGTTTGCCCACGTATAACAGTAAGGCGGTGCAGCCCAAGTATATATATCGGGGTTTCTGCCGCTGTATATAGATCGGGGTTTTACCATTACTATGGAATTTTGTCACTTTGTGTCATTTGAATTCCTTTGCGGCTTACGCTCGCTGTTCTTGCTTCTTGGCGATTCTTGCGCTTTGTGTTGTGCGCTCTTGTAACTGAGTTCTTACCCTTGCAACTATTAAGTGACTGATATGTTTCTTCTGAAAAAAATTTCACATTGTCTTATTCACCTGTTGAATTTGTACGATTTATGAAACCTTGAGTGTAGATAGTGTGCTTGAGACTCTTGACGACGTTACTCACGAACTCTCAGTAGTTCTTGTTCACTTGTTGAACTTGGACTGTAAGGGATCCTTTCTGTGTGGTAAACGCAGGTTTAAACGACCAGTTTGAACATGTGACCCAGGCTGTTGCTAAAACTTATGGTAAACTTTAAATCTTCTTTTTAGTGACGCTTACTAACGTTTCTGTGAGTTACATGTGTTTTATTGCTCGATTTCTACCGTATCTAAAACTTCACAACCAGATCTATAAGATCTGTAAGAATTTTGAGTTCTAGAGGTTGTAACAGTCGTGTTCACGACTGTGGACGGTAACCGTGGTTACAGTTAACTAAGAGTTAGTTGTAACACACTTAGTTTCGTACTTACTGTTAGTGGTGTTTCTTGATTGTGAACATTACTAAGTTTTTTTTGTGTTAATTGAAACTGTAAGTCCGGTACTAGATTGCCTAGACGATCGATGCTAAGATAAGAATCGGGATCGGATACTACTTAAAATCAGAGTGTTTTTTACTTACTGCTTTCAATAAAATTAAAAAATTTAAGTTGTTTAATTCCTTGTTAAAACTGGTATATTAGAACGAATATCCAACAGTTCCTTTCAAATCTAGTATAGATCTGACGTTGAGAATCCTGTAACTCAAAGATCTATCAGTAGACGTTACACAAAAGATATATCAGTTTTACCATAAGTGTTTGCAACGCTCTTGCAACAATCTGGGTCACAAACTCAAACTAGATGTTTAATCTTGTGTTTACCATATGGTAGAAAACTCTTACAGTCAAGTTCAACTCATGAATAAGAACTCCTAAGAGTTGTCAATAACGTCGTAAAGAGTCTCAAGAACACAGTCAAAACTCAGGATTTCGGTGATTGCTCAAGTTCAACACGTCAACAAACCGATATATGGTTTTTGTTTCACAAGAAACGTATTAGTCGCAGAACCAGTGGAAGCACTAAGGTTTCACAACACACACAAAGAGGAAATTCAGAATACAATAATATTAAAGTAAATGATAATGAACCCTAAGACCCCATTATATAGATGAGGTGGTTCTTCTAATATTTGATATCTCTATATATGATTATCCATGATCAAATCATATATATATGTTCATATATACTCATTTTATATGATCTTGTTTCATTCAATATCTCATTCCATAAATGCAGAAATTTTAGACCAGTGGGTTCCAACATATCTCAATTCGGTCATCGACCGATTGCCTCTATCTCATATTTTCGGATCACGTGATTCGGTCCTATACCGATTATTTTCAAACGAACGCTTTCCAAATCTGAAAATAAAGTTTTGACGAGTTCTTTTATTTAATTAAATCATGATTCTAACAAGAAAAAAACGTTACAGATGCCATTTTAGCTTGAGGAGATGAAACAGATTAGTCTTATGAATATAAAGAAGTCTCTAAATATATGAGTACTAGACACTATATCATTTGAAAATTTGAACCTAAATGAAATTTATAAATTGCAGAATTATTGAAACTTGCAGAAATTTTCAGAAATTCAAATTACCTGAGAGTATTGAGTTTTGAAGTAAATTGTATATTATTCTCGAAAGGAAACAATAGAACATGGTTGATGATAATGATGATAATTTACATCTTTCTTTGAATTGAACCATAATAAAAATTTTCTTTAAGACTGTTGGAATTTTGGATCAAACCAAACAATATTAGTATTAAATATAATAAATATAAAATAATACCAGAAATTGATTTGATCTCCGTGATCAAATATGGTTAATTGTCGCTTGTGGCATGTCATAATGATGTTGAACTTAAGAACAATTTCGAAAAAATCGGTGTTCCCCAGGTTACACAAGCAGCAATCTCCCTTGTTCATGAACGATGGTTGTTGTCAATGAACTCAGAATTAACATAGAGAAAAATCTCAAAACAAGAACTCAAAGTATTTTTGTATCTCGTATTTCCTTCTAACCTTACTATCCTAATTTATAAAAGGAATAAGACACATGTATTGTTTGGAACTGCGGTTTACCGCCCGGTGCGGTGAACGTGCCGCATATTTTTTCATTTTAACCAAACATATTTAACAAGTACGTCCGTTTCATCGCTGAAAACTGCGCTGAGGTGACAAAAGTGTTGTTGAAGACTCCATCCTGCGGAAGAAAAAGATTTTTAACTTTTTATTATGTAATTAATATAATATTAATAAAGTAATAAATCTTTTAAATATATATAGATCATATAAATATTATCGAACAGATTATTCAATGTTGTCAAAATCATACGCTACATAAAATAAATCAAGTGGTACATCAAGATTTAAATTTGGAACAATGATTAAATTGGAGTTATCTATTTTTCTATTCAAATTTTAAAAATAAAATCAAATACAAACGGTTCAATTGATTTTTTTACAATTTTGTGAACCATGTTTTTAATAAACCATAAAGTTTTATGATAGTTCAATTCAGTATTGAATATGTTGTTGTTAATACACTTAGACTCAGATTTCAGGACTTGTGATTTCAAGACTTCCAACTCCGAGTTTTAACTACATCTCTAATTCCGAACCATTTTCAACTGATTAGGTATATTTATAGAGAATTTAGATCCAGTAACTCACCTATGGATTAAAAACCCAAATAATCTAATCTTGCCCATTTTGTACAAAAATACCCGATTTCTACTGAATATTTATCGTAATGTCCCCGATTACTCGGAAAGCCCCTCTATCGGCCCGTGACCTACGAAAATAAGCAAAAATACACTTGGTATAAATCAATCTCAACAATACTCATCAGATATCTACACTATCACATAATATTTGCCGTAACATCTTCCGAGCGTTAAATTACGAAAATACCTCTAGCGCCACTCCGACTCGAAATTATCCAAAAATACTCCTAACTCCTCCGGAAACTTTCCATGCGACCTCCGGACTCCCAAATCAAATAAAAATACCTTAAATTACAAAAAATACCATAGTGAGCGTACGGATCGGACCCGTGGTGTCCAAATTACGAAAATGCTCCTGGCATCATTTCCGATCGAAATCATCCAAAACTGCTCCAAACGCCATCGGAATCCTCATACATGAGTCCGGCATAACCAAATTACAAGACTAACCCCTAAATCACATTGATCAATAAACGTAATAGAAAACCGAAAATACCTTTTAGTAACGTCAGACGAGCCCCGGAGGTATCATAATTATGTAAATAACCCCGGGCAATATCACTTGCCCAAAAAACAAAAACCGAAAACATTATTGTAAGATGAATTTTAATTACTTTCACCAAAAAAATCAAAAAAATATAGGAACAAGACAACCTAAAAATAAGATCTACATAACAAGAATTCGAACAGAAGATGGATGAAATAATGGGGAATAATCATATTGAAATCAATGAGAGATAGATGAAAATACCAAAAACATCGAGAATTTGAAAAAAGAAATAGTAAGTTAAATTGGTAATTCTCAAGTCTTCTAATAAAAATTTTATAATTAAGGAAAAAGTTTTAAAAATATTAAATATATTTAATAAATATAATTTGGTGGATACTGTTATTTAAATGAATAACTGAACGAGTAGCGGGACGGTTATGTATCAAATTACTATCTGTCTCATTTAAGGCGGATATGTGATTTTCTTCCACACCCCGTTTCCACTACTCGTTTAATTATCCAATAACTATTTAAACGGTGCGGGTATCCTCCAGGTAGCGGGACAAATATTCCAAATTGACAACCCTATTTATAACACTTTTAAATGAGTTCGTGTTTAATTGGTTCTGTGTTATGCCTCCTTCCACATTCCTTAGAATCACTATGAGCAAAAAATTTTATGGTTCATTTTTAAACAATTTCTCTAAAATTGAAATTCTAATAGGAATGTTGCGAGTGAAAATTTTGTTTTTTAAAACATTGAGAATAAAATATAAAAACTAAAAGCATTTCAGTAGGAAAAATATTATAATGAAATATATTTTAATACTTTAATTTAAATATTGAACACAATCACTTTCGTAAATATAAAACTTATAGTAATAATTATTTAATAAGACATTACTATAAATCAGTAATCTATGATTTAAAAAATTATTGAATTAAAATTTTAAATATAGCAAGCTCTACGGTGCTAATATATTTATATATTATTTTTATATTATAATTATTACAATCACAACATATTTCTTTTTTTGAAATTGTAAATTAAATGCTATATTATCTATAGTATGAAAAAAAGTTGAGGCATAACGTGCGAAAACATTTATTACACTATAATTCAAACAATAAATCACAATATAATTATTAATAATATTTAAATAATACGAATATGTATTTTAATGAAAATGAGTTTAATTGATAAAATAGAAATGCTTAGTAATGTTAGTAATAATCACACCTGAGTTAGTATTCACTATTAGTTCCGGAGTTACTATTCACAAATATTACTAATATTTGAGATAATTAAGGTAATTAACAAATATTATTAATATTTGATCATATCTCTATATATCATTATCCATAATCAAATCATATATATGCGTCAATATATACTGATTTGATATGATCTTATTTTCTTTAATATCTCCTTGCATAACTACCGATATATTAGACTAGTGAGCCCCACCATATCTCAGTTCGGTCCTCGACCGATTGCCTTTATCTCATATCTTTGGATCACGTGCTTTGGTCCCTTTGTCACCTTCGGTATTGCGTACTTCGGTCCTCAACCGATTGGTATCAATACCGACCATCCATCTTCCATTTGTTCCCCGATCGACCACATTGTCGATCATCATCCAAGTGTGACCGATCGATACAAATATCCATCTCGACACTTAACAATCTCCCACTTAGAGATCGATAATACATCTTCTCTTGATAGTGTCTGCTCACCAACTCACTTGGTAAGACCAACTAGAGCTAGCTTCATCATAGTGACTCCTTCATCAGCATATCTGCAGGATTTTTCAGTGCATTTGATTTTCATCAGTTGAAGCCCCTATCTCTTGAGCAGATCCCTAATATAGTTATACTTCACTCAATGTGCTTAGTCCTCCTATGAAATACCGAGTTATTCGCCAAACATATGGCACTCTGACTATCACTGTACAAAGTTCGCATATCGGTCCCTTTACTGATCTCTATTAGGAAATTCTGGAGTCACACAATCTTTTTTTCTGCTTCAGAAATTGCAACATACTCTGCCTGAGTTGAGAAAAGTAAGACACACTTTTGCAACTTTGAATTCCAACCAACAGTTGTACCGCCAACAATAAATACATACCCCGATGTACTCTTCCTATCGTTCATATCTCCTCCAAGGTCGGTGTCACGTACCCTGTTAATTCAATCGGTCCCCTTCTAAAACACAGCTCCCGCTCTGATGTCCCTTTGAGGTATCGTAGCAACTATAGCACTACTTCACAATGCTCTTTCCTAGGGTTCGACATGAACCTGATCACAACTCCCACTCCATGTAGAATATCAGTTATTGTATACACCATTGCATACATCAAACTGCCGACCTTTGAAGAGTAGGACACGTTCTTCATCTCTTCGTCCTCCTGGTCGATCATCGGCACATGCTTCTTTGAGAGTTTCAAGTGTGCTCCAAAAGGTGTTTTAGTCACCCTCAAGTCTCCCACTTGATACCGATCAATCACTTTTTCAATATACTTTTCCTGAGACAAGGTAAGTGTACCCTTCTGCAAATCTCTCGATATTCTCATTCCCAGAATCTGATTGACCGGTCCCATATCCTTCATCTCGAATGCTTCGGACAACTCCCGCTTGACTTGTTTTATCTCATCCATGTCACCCCCTACGATAAACATGTCATCGACATACAGTAGAAGGATTACATATATCATTTTCCCCCTCGGAGATAACAACACTTGTATGTCTCGCATCTTTTGAATCATCGTTCGGTCATTAAGCAATCAAACTTCAAGTACCATTGCTGAGGAGCTTGTTTCAATCCATACAAGCTCTTTACCAATTTGCAGACCAGATTTTCTTTACCATACGCATTGAACCCCTCGGGTTGTGCCATGTAAATCTCTTGCTCCAAATCACCATCAAGGAAAGCCGTCTTCACATCCATATCTTCAAGATGGAGATTCTCCGCAGCCACTATACTCAAAATCACCATGATCGTCGTCATCTTGACGACTGGTGAGAATACCTCGAAATAGTCAATTCCCTTCTTCTACATGAATCATTTGACCACTAGTCTCGCCTTGTAACGTTTGGACCCATCTGCATTCTGCTTTACTTTGAAGACTCATATGTTGAGTAAGGCCGGATGTCCCTTCGACAATTCCGTCAAGACCTAAGTCTTGTTCTTTGACAAGGACGCCATTTTGTCCTCCGTAGCAAGCTCCTACTTTTCCTGCTTACGAGACTCAACAGCCTCTCGGAAATTCTCTGCTCGCCATCGTCAGTCAACAATGTATGATACATTGCAGGAGTGTAACGATCGTGTGTTCTCCTATACCCAGTTGACCGCCTCAACACAGGAGTGACTTCTTCGACATTGTCATATGTCGCCTGGTCTTCATTATGCTGATCGATATCGGACCGATCAGACTGAGTTTCTGACTCCTCGTCAGAGGTGATACCGATCGGTCAGAGGTCCACTGCTCCCACTTGATGGTATTACTACTATCACCTCAGTAGACTTCTCCTTAGCCTTTGCGATATTATCCTTGTAAAGTTGATCTTCGTTGAAGGTCGCGACGACTGATCTAATTATTTTCTTCCATTCGGTCCAGAATCGGTAACAAAAATAATTAACTCTATAACCAACGGAAATATTCTTTACATCTTTAGCATCAAGTTTATCCCTCTTCTCTGGGTATATGTGGACATGCGCAATGCAACTGAACACATTGAGGTGATCCAGCTTCACTTCCTTTCCAGTCCACTTCTCCTCGGGAAACTAGCAATCCAGTGGTATCGATGGACTCCGATTGATAAGGTATGCTGCCTTACTTATGGCATCCGCCCAAAAAATCTTTGGTAGACCTACGTGCAATCTCATCGATCGGGCACGCTCATTAAACATTCGGTTCATTCGTTCAGCAACTCCATTCTGCCTCGGCTTGCTCAGGACCGATCGTTCCAACTTAATACCGTTCGCAAAGCAATATTCTCTGCACTCCTCCCCGTCATACTCTCCCCCATTATCTGATTTCAGACACTTCAACTTGGTTCCAACCTCGAGTTCCACTTCTGCTTTCCACCTTTTGAATGTCCGGAACACATCAGATTTGTTCCTTAGAAAATTGACTAATACCTTACGGGTAAATTCGTTAATGAAGATGACGTAGTACTTCGAGCCTCTAACAAACTCGATCGGTGTCATACTCGATCCTCTACTTGCCGAGCACACAATCCTCACAGAATCCAACTCTTTGTCCTCAAAGGTCTGTAATAAGCCTTTCCGGGCCATGATCTTCATGCCCTTTTCACTCATATGCCCAAGGCCATCGTGCCACATCTTCAGCAACCTCCTTCGGTCCTCCGCTAATCGGTCTCCATTTGACCGATCGGTCTCCAGTGTAGAGAGAATGGATCGGTCTTCATTTCCTCGATCGGTCTCTCCACATACAAAGTTCCCGACTTGATTTCCTTAGTGATGACAAAAGCTTCTTTGGTCACTTTCCATCGACAGCCCCCGAAGGACATTCGGTACCTCTCAGAATCCAACTGTCCAACCGATATCAGTTTCTTACTTAGTCCTGGTATATACATTACATCCTCCAAGGTCCAACAATAACCATTTGAGGATCGGATCGGTATATCACCCCGGAATGTGATCTCCAGGAACTTTCCATCGGTAAGATAAACCTTCCCAAAATTCGCTATCCTGAAAGACTTAAATAACTTATGATTAAAACATGAGTAACAAAGATGCACCTGAGTCAACCACCCATGACTCCAGTGGACTCTCGAGAGAGAGTACAAGTACATCGTCAGATTCATCCGTTACCAATGCTGAATTCTCTTCCTTCGGCTCCTTGCATTCCCTACAGATGTGTCTCTTCTTCCTGCTGTTCCAGCAATCGGGCTCCCACCGATTCTTCGACTTTCCCCGATACATCGATCGGGCGCTGCTCTTGCCATTCTTCCCTCAGTTATTCTTATGACCCCGGGAAGAATTTTCCACTAATGCATTACTTTTGGTATCCCATTATGCTTTCGTCTCAATTCTTCAGTGATGAGTCGAGCCCACACATCGTCGAACATGAATTTCCTCGGTTGACTACTGATGATATCAACAGTCGTTGACTAGCTTTCGGGCATGGTACAAAGAACGGCAATGGCTTGCGTGTCATCATCCATGACATGTCCAGCAAACGACAACTGGTCTGTAAGATTGCAGAAATCATTCAGATGTTCTGCAACGGAGGCATCCTCTCCCTCTCCATGGTATACAACTGCCATGTCAAGAGCACACGATTAATCGATGAAGGTTGCTCGTACATATCGGACAGCGCCTTCATCATACCGTACCTCGTCGTATGTTTGTTGTAATTAAACGCCACCTTCTTCGACAACGATAGTTGAACGATCGCCAATGCCTTGCGATCTAATTTCTACCAATCCGCATCCTCCATCTTTGTCGGATTTCTTTTCTTTTAACGCTTCCCCTAGATCATTCCGATAGAGGGTATTACAGATTTGCATTTTCCAATAGGCAAAATCAAATCCGTCAAAAATCCTTAGGTTTTCCTTATCATGACCCATCGCCGATTGCACCACTACCACCCCACAACCACCACCAATTGTTAGGGATTGAACATGTGTGGGAACAACCTCGATAGATTAAGTAGAACCTTATAATTAAAACAAAGAGAAAAAATGACATAGGAGATTAAACTTGGAAACCCGAAATGGGAAAACCACGTGACCGGCGAGAACGGCCAAATTCACTATCACTTGAGATGATTACAACACACACACACGAAGAAGAAAACTCGAAATACAAGAGTATTGAAGTTTTAACAATGAACCATAAGACCCCTTTATATAGATGAGGTGATTGAGATAATTAAGATAACTAACAAATATTTCATAATATTTAATTATATCTCCATATATGATTATCCATAATCAAATCATATATATGCATCCATATATACTGATTTGATATGATCTTATTTCCTTTAATATCTCTTTCCATAACTGCTGATATCTTAGACTAGTGGACCCCACCATAATCTCAGTTCGGTCCTCGACCGATTGCCTCCATATCATATATTCGAATCACGTGCTTTGGTCCCTTTGTCACCTTCGGTAGTGTGTACTTGGTTCTGGACCGATCAGTATCAATACCGACCATCTCGTCTCCCATGTGTGCCCCGATCGACCACATTGCCGATTATCATCAAAGTGTGACCGATTGATACCAATACCGATCTCTACACTTAACAATAGTTACTCGAGTAATTGGGATTGGTACATTAGAATTGTGATGCAAGTTGGATTTGTATATAAGGAGGATTGTAAACTATAGTAAATACATTTTTCAAGTCTTTTACGGTGTTATGTCTTCCTCTTATACATTTTATCTATGCATACTCACCACGTAAAATTAATCTAACTCTATAATTTTAATAGGTTTGGTACAGGAAAATTTGATTCCATGATATATAATTTGTTGTGGGGCTAAGCAGTAATAATGTAAGCTATACACCCAATCCATCCAAAGATAGGGTCATCTGTAAGTATAACTTGGTTCAATTCCCTACTTATTCAATGATTAAAAACAATTGAGTGGTAAATTAAAATATATGGATTGCACCAATGATTAAATGGGAGTTCAACTCAGTTAAAAATCTAATTTAGAATTTTTATATTTTTCAATTCAAATATAAAATATAAAATATAAATATAAATGTTTCAACTGGTCTTTTACGATTTTTTGAATCATGATGCATTTTATAAACCGTAACACTTTTACGATTTGTTCTATCCAATATTGAATATAATGTTGTTAACACATACATATTTAAACACATACATTCTTTATTTGCTTCTATTAAGTAACCTATCTTAATTGGCAATCCATCCTATTGTTAAGTGTGGAGATTGATATTGTTATCGATCGGTCACACTTGGATGATAATCGACAATGTGGTCGATTGAGGCACACATGGAAGACGGGATTGTTGGTATTGGTACCAATAGTTCGAGGACCGAAGTATGCAATACCGAAGGTGACAAAGGAACTGAAGCAATCGGTCAACGACGAAGCACATGATCCGAATATATGAGATGGAGGTAATTGATCGAGGACTGAACTGAGAAATTTTGGGCCCATTGATATAATATATCGGCAGTTATGGAAGGAGATATTGAAGGAAACAAGATCATATCAAATCAATATATATGGACGCATATATATGATTTGATCATGGATAATCATATGTGAAAATATGATCAAATATTATGAATATTTGTTTATTTACCTTAATTATCCCAACCACATTATCTATATAAAGGGGTCTTATGATTCATTTTCATGTACTTTAATACTCTTTTATTCCGAATTTCCTCTTCATGTGCGTGTTGTAATATTCTCAAGTGATACTGAATTTGGTCGTTTCCGCCAGTCACGTGGTTTTCCCATTCCGGGTTTCCAGGCTAAATTTCTTGTGTCTTTGTTTTCTCTTTGCTTTAATTCAAAAGTTACACTTAATCTATCGAGGTTGTTCACACATGTATTTAATCCCCAATAATTGGTGGTGGATTTGGAGTAGTAGTGGTGCAATCGGCGATGAGTGATGATATGGAAAGCTTAAAGATGTTTGAAAAATACGATTTTTCCTATTGGAAAATGCAAATCCGTAATACTCTTTATCGGAAGGATCTAGGGTAAGCGTTAGAAGAAAAGAAGCCGGCAAAGATGGTTGATGCGGATTGGCAAAAATTAGATTGCAAGGCGTTGGCGATAGCTCAACTATCATTGTCGAAGAAAGTGGTGTTCAACTACAACAAACATACGACGACGTATTGTATGATGAAGGCGATGTCCGATATGTAAGAGCGGCCTTTATCGACAAATCGTATTCTCTTGACACGACAGTTGTATACCATCACGATGGGAGAGAGTGCCTCTGTTGCAGAACATCTGAATGATTTCTGCAACTTTACAAACCAATTGTCGCTGGCTGGACATATCATGGATGATGACACGCAGGCTGTTGCCATTCTTAGGAACTTTATAATCCTAATATAATTATTAGCAACAAATAAATACCGTGCTAATATATTATTAGCAACATATTTATAATTATTAAAATTGTAAATTAAATGCTATATAATCTATAGTATGAAAAAAAGTTGAGGCATAACGTGGGAAGATAGTTTTTAAAAATATAAATCAAGCAATTAAATCACAATATATTAATTAATAATCTTTAAAAAATACACATGTATTTTAACGAAAATGAGTTGCATTAATAAAATAGGAATGCTTAGAAATGTTAGTCTCTAAGGATGGCCATAATCCTAAATACAAATAGATGTTGAGGATTGAACACGTGTGCAAACAACTTCGATAGATTAAGTAGAACATTAGAATTAAAGCAACGCCGAAAACAAAGACACAAGAGATTAAACGTGAAAATCATGAATGGGAACAACCAAATTCACAATCGCTTGAGAAGATTACAACACACACACACAAAGAGGAAAAATAAGAATACAAGAGTATCGAAATCGTTAACAATGAACCCTAAGACCCCTTTATATAGATGAAGTGGTTGAGATAATTAAGGTAATTAACAAATATTCCTTATATTTGATCATATCTCCATATATGATTATCCATAATAAAATCATATGTATGCGTCCATATATACTGATTTGATATGATCTTATTTCCTTCAATATCTCTTTCCATAGCTGCCGATATCTTAGACCAGTGAGCTCCACCATATCTCAGTTCGGTCCTCGACCGATTGCCTCCATCTCATATCTTCGGATCACGTGCTTTGGTCCCTTTGTCACCTTCGGTATTGCGTACTTCGGTCCTCAACCGATCGGTATCAATATCGACCAT
>RWGZ01001572.1:9666-31060 GCA_009725065.1 Utricularia reniformis
CCTGTAGGTCTGTAAGAAAAAACATTGAAGAATCAATGAAAGTACATTACATATGACTTCTCAGTAACATATAAATCTGAACATGACAAAAACCAAAGCGATTATACAAGTGAAACCTGTCCATTTCTGAGAATAGCAGCCCGTTTGATGTGGACCTCTCAATTGAAACTTTTGGAGTTTCAATAACCTTCATGCCATCACTGTAAGCCAGTAACTTGTTGACTTGTATAGGAACCTGTTGGTCGATTTTAAAACGTTAATTCAGAAAACTACACTTTAAATAAATATGTTTATTTAGAAGAATCACCTTGCATCGAACACCAATGTTAATGGCATCCGAGGGTCGAAGATCAAACCGTAAGCATTCAGCATCATTATCCAGCTTCACACAGCAGAAATAGATACAATTAGCAAGTCATTACAAATTTGACTGGTTTTTAACAGAGAATGGGATAATGCTTACCTTTGCAAGGTGTAGTTCAGCAAAATATGCCTCATGGACCCTCTTGGTAACACGAACGAGTTTTACCTGCAGTCGAAAGACGATATAAGAAATTCAAAGATAAATCATTCAGTTAATAGTTGGGCTGGATTATAAATGTTAAAACTCACTGTAAATCCCATCTTCTCAATCATCTCCATCAATACTTGATATACAGTTGGCCTAGCCTGAAGTGTAAGAATTGTACACAAAAATTAGACTTGGGCAAAAAGCGATATAAAATGGATAAAAAGGTGAACATACAATTGGCACATTGCGCATAGCAGCCATGAGCAGCACGCTTGGCATCTCCACTGGTATAAAAAGGCAGAGAAGCATAAGAAGTTATCACAGATCATAACAACTTTGCATCATAATCTGCAATGATATTGATATCATTGACGTACAAACAATTATCGGGAGAAGAAGCCCGGTCCCATCATCCATCCTGAGTACGATGGCTGGATGTGGAGCATAATCTGGTAGATGACCTCCAACGGGGTTATTATGAGCACATCTCAAGAACCTACCATCTCTCATCTTGATCTTGAAACCATCGGAGCCACTTCTAACCTCAACTATTTCACCAACAAAAAAATGTATGTAAGGAAATGTTTTAGTCCAAAAATGCATATAACTGACACAAAGGATATACATTTTGAAAAGGGTGAACATTAATGATTCCTCAAACCAATCAAAAGAAACAAAATTAGAGGTAAGATAAATAATGTTACCTGCTTCAATCACAGTTGAATTCACATACTCTGAATCACCCTCATTCGAATTTCCATCCACACTTCCATTATCATTGGAAGATGAACTGAAACTACACCGAATAGGTTCCAATTTCTTCAGTCGGTAACCCACACTAGCCGTTCTGCAAATGAGACTATTCAGCCTCCAGAATCCACAAGTCTTAAGCTTAGCCTTCAGCAACACTGAGTCAATTGGCACCGAACATAATCCAGCTTGCTTCGGCTGGATCACAGGGCAAATGACTGGACCTCGTAGAGAACCCATCTCAAATTCCCTTCTATGAAACAACATAAACGCAAGAAAATTCAGGCATTAAAACTACACATAAAAAACATAATACATATACATAGTAGTAAAAATATGAATCAAGCATTCATAACCGAGACTGGAAGCATCATTAAAGCTTTTTTTTCTTTTTCATTTCCGTTCCTATACTATTCTCTAGCGAGGCCTAGTCTTTTTGCCGCAAGTTCAGAAACTCACATGCCGTAACTGTTTTTGATGACTAACCAGTGTACACGATATATAAAAAACCCACAATCTCACGAAGTATAATGGAATTAAAATATTTAACCTTGGGGATCTTTAATCAAAATTCCAAATGAAAGAATTCTCCCAAACAGAATAAAATTTACAAGAGTGAACACAGGAAACTCACAAGCAGAGGCGAATCAACTTCGAGCGCAATACACAGACACAAATGTAAAGGATGAAGAGAGAGGTGCAGTGCGAGATTACGACAGCGTTTCTTCAAACTTATCTTCCGTATCCAGAGTTCCAGAGTCAGACAATCGCACTGGATATTTTAAGACATTCATAATAATGTCCTTAAGTTTTTCCAACAAATAAAGTGAAATAAAAATATATTTGAATTTGATTTAAGTATATTATGTTTATTAAATTTTGAACAAATAATTCCAATATCATTTTATAATGGGTGATGTAAGATTCATATGAGAAAACATAAGTAAACGGGTCTCTCTTTGAGCCTCCAAAGATAAAGGTACATGAACAGCCATTTGATCCCCATCAAAATCCGCATTAAATACCTTACAAACTAATGGAATCTGTACCCCTGGGATCGATAAACCTTTTGAATCTTATTAACCAAAGAGATACTACTTTGCACTATAGTTAACTCAGCACGAATTAAGAATGCCCATGAAATTCCAAGAATTCTTGTTATACAGTTTGCCTGCAATCCCCAACTTATGAGGTGTGTAAAAGGAAAACCCTCTAAGTTACAAAATTGTAAATATGATACATTTTTTAATAAAAAATATATATTTATAGTCATCAAACTTCAATTAAATGCAAATAAAACACATCAAGTTTACAATACCGTTTATGACCGACACTTTAATGAACTCCTAAATTTTTAATATTTCATATACAATTATCGAATATCAAGGGTAATTTTTGTATAATTTTTCAAACGAATTCTATTTTCGACAATTGTGATGAGTTTTCAAACTGTTTTCAACTTATGGAAAACTAGGTGTTAAATATCATGGATAAAAAACAAACGGTATTGATAACTTTAGGTGTAATTCTTATAATTTCTTAAATTAAAGAACATGCCTTTTACATCGCTCGTAAATTGATGGTTAATTATGCAATTTTCTCTTTTTATAATTACAATAAAATATGACATGACAATCTTGGCCGACGAAATCTGCCGCGTGGGTTCATATGAGCAACAGCTAATAGATAAGGAAAAGGACTAATGTGAAAATCCGTAATAGGTAGGGACTATCTTTGAAAAATAGCAAAATCCCACTCTCTTCTCCAATTTTTCATCAAGTTCTGGTCAATGGTGTATTTCACTGAGCTAAATGAATGAAGCAGAATGAATCATGCCAAATTTAAAAGATAGCATTTTTACACAATCTAATGAGTGTATTACAACTTAACGGTCGTAAAAACGACTGATAAGTTCGATATACAGCTCGTATTACTGGGAACTAGTCTGAGTTTGGAGATCAAGCAACAGCAAGTCACATAGAACAAAAAATCTGTTGCCTGCTATGCTAGAACTAAAATGATAAGGTCAAACCTGATACAGCATCTGGAATCGAACAATTAATGTTTAATGAGTTAGAATGGCTACATCCAAGTAGTCACCGATCTGCAAATAGAAGGAACAAACTGTTAAGTTTAAGATTAAAGTTCGCCGGAGCCAAGGGACGAGTACCTGAAAGCTTAACTCGCCCAAGGCTTTGCTTCCACTGTCAGGCCGTCTTGCATTAGGGTACGAAAAGGTCCTTCCCACCTTCAAGGGAGATCATGGGGAGTGGTATAGATGAAGAAAACAAACGATGGAACATTTTATAGTTGCTCATAGTAACAGGTTTACCTCTCTAACCACAACACGTCCCCGTTTATCGGGATAAACGAATGCAAATGACAGAATGGCATCTCTTCTTCTAGCCTCTGGAGCAACCTCTTTTACCTGAGTAACAAATGAAATGATAACGTGCAATAGTCAGCATTAAATCATACGTATCAAACGTGCAGCTCTTGTAAGCAGGGTTTCTGTAAAAAGTAAAGAGATTCCCCATAACAGAGATTTTTAAGTTCGATGAATCCCTTATTCGGAGAGAGACTTAAAAGGTGGCATTTTGATCAACTTCACATACCAGATCTGTTAACTCACGTAGGGTTGCATCCATCCACGTGTATATTTGAACCTCTTCTTTTGGTTCTTTGCCTCTCTCTTTAAACTCATCATCAGAATGATGGGCACCAGTCTGTTAAATTGCAGAAGAATTGCACTAAAGGAAAATATCACAAAAAAAACTATCATTCATGAATGATTGGAATACTTACCTTGGTGAATACACGAAGTAAATGTGGGCAGATCTGCAACGAAAGTTGGCGAACATACGTTCAAGGAAGCAGTACAGATAGATAAGGAGAAAAACCAGATGAAAACAATTCAGGAATCGGAATAAAAGGACAACTCCTCAACAAATCTCTATTAATCTGAAGATTTCCAAAACGAATCCCAACTCTAATAAATACTGTTCCTGATGAAGGTGATCGAATTATAGTCATAATAATGATATTCAAATAAATAATCAGGAGGAGCATGCACACATTGAACTGGAATACAAAAACCCTATTTCTATACCCTTAAAATCCTGAACTACAACACACAATTATTCTCTGAAGAAAAAAATATCAATCTTAACGAAGATTCTAACCGCTGATAAATCAAGCATTCACTGAGTGGCCAAGAGTTACCAATACAAAGAACCCATAAAAGCCCCTATATCGGAAAAATAAACAACGATAGAAAAGAAACCTTGTCTCTATCAACAGTCTCAAGGAGCGGCAATGGAAACTTCGCGGTGAGAGGTGGCGGGGGACCTCTTCCTGGTGGAGGCGGCAGTTGTCCCCTTCCCGGTCTCCTCTGTACTTCAGCCAACTTTCTTGATTAAGAGCTATTCCCAGCACCATTTCGATTTAATCTAGTGATCATTTTAGAGCCTGGCCCAACCTTTCGGGCCGTAGCCTAACAAACCAAAAACAAAACTAAGCCAAAACTATATAAATGAAATCCGAATTGTAAAATACTCAAATTTAAATATTATGACACAGTGAATAATATCAAATTTTATTTCATTTTTCCTAACACAATTTTGACAAATTATATAATANGTACACGATATATAAAAAACCCACAATCTCACGAAGCATAATGGAATTAAAATATTTAACCTTGGGGATCTTTAATCAAAATTCCAAATGAAAGAATTCTCCCAAACAGAATAAAATTTACAAGAGTGAACACAGGAAACTCACAAGCAGAGGCGAATCAACTTCGAGCGCAATACACAGACACAAATGTAAAGGATGAAGAGAGAGGTGCAGTGCGAGATTACGACAGCGTTTCTTCAAACTTATCTTCCGTATCCAGAGTTCCAGAGTCAGACAATCGCACTGGATATTTTAAGACATCCATAATAATGTCCTTAAGTTTTTCCAACAAATAAAGTGAAATAAAAATATATTTGAATTTGATTTAAGTATATTATGTTTATTAAATTTTGAACAAATAATTCCAATATCATTTTAATAGTGAAACCCTCCCAATTACAAAATTATAAATATGATACATTTTTTGATAAAAAAATATATATTTATAACCTTCAAACTTCAATTAAATGCAAATAAGACACCTCAAGTTTTCAATACCGTTTATGATTGATACTTTAATAAACTCGTAAATTTTTAATATTTCATGCACAATTGTCGAATATCAAGGGTAATTTTTGTATAATTTTTCAAACGTGTCATATTTTCGACAATTGTGATGAGTTTTCAAACTGTTTTCAACTCACGGAAAACTGAGTGTTAAATGTTATGGGTAAGAAACAAACGATATTGATAACTTTATATATCATTCTTGTAATTTCGTAAATTAAAGAACATACTTTTACACCGCTAGTTGAGCAATTTTCTCTTTTTATAATTACAATAAAGTATGACATGACAATCTTGGCCGACGAAATCTGCCGCGTGGGTTCATATGAGCAACAGCTGATAGATAAGGAAAAGGACTAATGTGAAAATCCGTAATACGTAGGGACTATCTTTGAAAAATAGCAAAATCCCACTCTCTTTTCCAATTTTTCATCAAGTTCTGGTCAATGGTGTATTTCACTGAGCTAAATGAATGAAGCAGAATGAATCATGCCAAATTTAAAAGATAGCATTTTTACACAATCTAATGAGTGTATTACAACTTAACGGTCGTAAAAACGACTGATAAGTTCGATATACAGCTCGTATTACTGGGAACTAGTCTGAGTTTGGAGATACAGCAACAGCAAGTCACATAGAACAAAAAATCTGTTGCCTGCTATGCTAGAACTAAAATGATAAGGTCAAACCTGATACAGCATTTGGAATCGAACAATTAATGTTTAATGAGTTAGAATGGCTACATCCAAGTAGTCACCGATCTGTAAATAGAAGGAACAAGCTGTTAAGTTTAAGATTAAAGTTCGCCGGAGCCAAGGGACAAGTACCTGAAAGCTTAACTCGCCCAAGGCTTTGCTTCCGCTGTCAGGCCGTCTTGTATTAGGGTACGAAAAGGTCCTTCCCACCTTCAAGGGAGATCATGGGGAGTGGTATAGATGAAGAAAATAAACGATGGAACATTTTATAGTTGCTCATAGTAACAAGTTTACCTCTCTAACTACAATACGTCCCCTCGGGATAAACGAATGCAAATGACAGAATGGCATCTCTTCTTCTAGCCTCTGGGGAAACCTCTTTTACCTGAGTAACAAATGAAAAGATAACGTGCAATAGTCAGCATTAAATCATATGTATCAAATGTGCAGCTCTTGTAAGCAGGGTTGCTGTAAAAAGTAAACAGATTCCACATAACAGAGATTTTTAAGTTCGATGAATCCCTTATTCGGAGAGACTTAAAAGGTGGCATTTTGATCAACTTCACGTACCAGATCTCTGTTAACTCACGTAGAGTTGCATCCATCCATGTGTATATTTGAACCTCGTCTTTTGGTTCTTTGCCTCTCTCTTTAAAATCTTCATCGGAATGATGGGCACCAGTCTGTTAAATTGCAGAAGAATCGCACTTAAGGAAAATATCACAAAAAAAGCTATCATTCATGAATGATTGGAATACTCACCTTGGTGAAAACACGAAGTAAATGTGGGCAGATCTGCAACGAAAGTTGGCGAGCATAAGGTTAAGGAAGCAGTACAGATACATAAGGAGAAAAACAAGATGAAAACAATTCAGGAATCGGAATAAAAGGACAACTCTTCAACAAATCTCTATTAATCTGAAGATTTCCAAAACGAATCCCAACTCTAATAAATAATGTTCCTGATGAAGGTGATCGAATTATAGTCATAATAATGATATTCAAATAAATAATCAGGAGGAGCATGCACACATTGAACTGGAATACAAAAACCCTATTTCTATACCCTTAAAATCCTGAACTACAACACACAATTATTCTCTGAAGAAAAAAATATCAATCTTAACGAAGATTCTAACCGCTGATAAATCAAGCATTCACTGAGTGGCCAAGAGTTACCAATACAAAGAACCCATAAAAGCCCCTATATCGGAAAAATAAACAACGATAGAAAAGAAACCTTGTCTCTATCAACAGTCTCAAGGAGCGGCAATGGAAACTTCGCGGTGAGAGGTGGCGGGGGACCTCTTCCTGGTGGAGGCGGCAGTTGTCCCCTTCCCGGTCTCCTCTGTACTTCAGCCATCTTTCTTGATAAAGAGCTATTCCCAGCACCATTTCGATTTCATCTAGTGATCATTTTAGAGCCTGGCCCAACCTTTCGGGCCGTAGCCTAACAAACCAAAAACAGAACTAAGCCAAAACTATATAAATGAAATCCGAATTGTAAAAGACTCAAATTTAAATATTATGACATCAGTGAATAATATCAAATTTTATTTCATTTTTCCTAACACAATTTTGACAAATTATATAATATTTTATAAATATTTAAAATTTGGAGAATAATCATTACATATTTTTAAAATTAAAGAGATAAATACAAACTAATGATTTGTTTAAAAATTAACGGATATTAAGTTCAAAGATCAAATATATAATTGTAAAACTTAGAGGATATATATTTATATTTTTAAAATAATGTGAACTATTATAATAACTACTGTTTTTGCAATTTAAAAAAAATGAGGTGTAATTATAATTTTCTGCAATTCTAATAAAATATAAGGGCATCTTTGTAAAAAAAAGAATAATAAGATACATTCATAATAGAGTTTAATGGAAGCAACATTTTTACAAGTATACAATGTGAATGTATGAGGTTGAGTTCACCTTCTTCAACATTCAGCCAAATGTAAAGTAATGAGAAGAACTTTACATACCCCTAACGATTATATTTCTACACACCATTATTCATCAAAGGGTCGAGCAAGCTTCATCTTACCGTAACTCATGTCGTAGTGTTTCGCAAATTGGCTGCGTTGGTTTGTCGGATCAAACTCAGAAGAAGAAGTATAACTTACTTCTGTTGTCTTGGATGAGTCTTTGTTGTTCTGCAGTTCTAAATCAAGAGAAACTGAGCTTTTCTTTACTCTTTTGGTGTCCATGGCATTCTCAGTTGTTGTCGTCAAACTGTTCAGCAATCCACCCTCCCTATCATCGAAACCTTGCTGATTTGTTGTTGTGTTTTCGGGCGGAGATTTTGGTTCTTCACCCTCGTCTCCAAATTCCTCCTTGTATATGTCCTCGATCATCGGTTTCCAAAGTCGAACACGAGCATTGATGAACCAGTTAGCCACCTGAAAAGTAAAGATTTGAATAAGATTCAATGCGATGGAAGTGATTATCGAAAAAGTGGACAACATTTTGAAACAAGCTCATGAAGGATAAAATCGAGAGATTCGGGTGTAAATCTTCGGAGAATAGTGCAAATGAGCATAGCACACTCAAAATATAAGAAATCAAACCAGTGTGTAAGCATCAGATGTGTTTGTTTACCTGGCTCCGAGATAATCCAGCTCGCGTTGCGAGGACAAGTTTTTCAGAATCAGTTGGATATCTGTGAATAGATCAGAGTAATGAAGATCAGTTTTCGTGTGACAGTGAACATAAAACACTCAGAATGAGTGAAAATAGTATACATACGGGTGAAGGAAATGGTCGAAAAGCCAAGCACGGAGAATTGAGATAGCAGTTTCAGGCAAGCCTCTTTGTGGTCTCCAAGGTCGTGTCATTAAACCGAAATGCTGAATCGTCTTTTGATGTCGAAGCTGCTCGTCAACATGGCGAAGGCGAGATAATGTTGCTGAGCTGCCATCTTGTTTCCCAAGGCATCTTTCACTTGCTTCAATTTGCTTCTTGATTGCATCATGAAGACTTCGAAACTGGCGTGATATTGTCTTGAGCGTTAGCGCCATATAGGGAAATGCAGCTCCACGGCCGGCTATTATGTCAAATGAAGATACTAAAAGCCGCAACTGATGGCAGTATATTTTGTAGCGCCTATCCACCTGAAAGAGAATCACTTTAAAATATTGTTGCTCAGCAGAAGCACATTAAGTTAAAGTCTTACTTCATCTAAAATGGAGGAAAGCTTAGCCAGCTTATTTTGAATATCATGATGGTTGTTTTTAGTTGAATCCGGAGTTTCAGCCTTGTCCCGATTCGAATCCATCCGTGAAGAACCGTCTTGGTTCACGTCCTTTGGTTTTCCACGGGGCTTAGACTCTCGATGAACACTCACTAATTCATCCAGCAAATCTTGAGCCGTTTTGATATACTTTGAGTTGCAAAAAACATCCGTATACGCTAGTCCCTCGTTCAGGAACGGCATAAAGCTGGTTTCGTTGGAGCCGACCAATGTCTCAAGGCTGTCAACAGAAGTTTTAGCAGAATGAAAAGGCATGTAATCCTTCATGTCATCATTCTGAGAATGGTGTTGAAGCCCCAACTGCATATCTGGACGGAGAAACTCACTAAAGCCAGAGTTCGAGTAGTGGTTCGAATCCGGATGCAAGTTGACAAGAGATGGTTCTTGAGATCCCAAACTGAGAGACAGACCATGATGATGTGAAATAGGCTCAGAGCAGTGGGCTTCAAGTGATCCCTTACAGAACAATCCTGATGGAACATTATTAGGAGGAATAAACAGCATCGCATCCCTTGTTCCACCTTCGGATCCAACGAGTTCTTGAGCCGAAACAGAATCACCGGACAATAAATTTTGATATAACATAGAATCTGAAGCCTGAGCTGCATATACTTCGGTGTTAGCGAGCTGATCAAATTTTTGATCCACCAAATATGTTGAAGGAAGCATATCTCCTTCACCTGATAAGCTCAAACAGAATGAAGCCACTGTTGTCAAATCTGCAGTTTCTGTTGAAGGAAATGAAACAGCAGTAAATATAAATCTTAAAAGATCTACACAAAGAGAAGGCCAATACAATAAAACAGGGAAATAGCGATATGATCTTTCAGGGAAAAAGAAGAAACAAGAACGAAGTTATCCACAAAAGAAACTAAGAAAAAGTCTTCATCTTTTTAACTCATATGAACAAAAAAGAAAAGGGCAGACACATCTCGCCTTTTTCTTCAACTTTTAAGTCAAGACAAACAGTTGTAGAGAATTGAATTCACCCACCGGTTTTCAACAACTAAAATTTTATCTTCTCCAACAACAACAACTCCCACTGAGAGGAGAATCAAATTGCAACATATAAACCACCGTTTACAGCAAATAGAAGAACAAAAGCTACCTGAAGAAGAAAGACAAGAAAATCCTGTGTATTCAGTGGCCCCGATCGGGGGACGCAGATGAAAGATAGGCAAAATTATTGTGAAAAGGGATGAGATCTTGCTGGGAAAGCCAATAATTAAAAGAAAAAAACTATCCTACAGAACAGTAACAACCTTACTTATGATTGGATGACAGCAACAGAAAAAAATATTCGAAGTGGAAGAAATAATAGCCCATACCCAGTCACTAATGCTGTCTGCGTTCTTTTCCTTGTACTTTCTCACAGAGGCCATGATTATGAGGCCAGATCCCTGGAAACTTTTACTTGGAACAAAAAAGGAAGGGATAAATATGTAGAATTTGGTCAAAGGGGGCAAAGGCGTTGGTTCATTAGCTGCTATGTTGGGAATTTTGAAGGCATAACAACCAGTTGGTGGACCTAAAGATTGGCCTTACGCTGCCATCAACGCCACCTTAATATGCAGATGGTAGTTGCGTTTGTGCCTAGCTGTAGCCTGCCCAGAGTCCGTTGATTTTTATGGCCTAAACAAATATTGAATAAACTGAGCTGTCAGTTTTTATCGTTAGGTGATGGTGATGATGATGATAGGTATTCTATTCAAGTTCAATCCTTTCTATTTCTAACCTGGTTAGGCACCATAACCAAATATTTGCATTAAACACAACAAACACATAATTAGGTGTGAGCACGGTTCGACCCAACAAGTTCAGGTTCAAACCCATCAATTATTTATTTTTTACATTTAACGATCTATTAACTGAGAAACACAAGGGCAATCCCAATATGCCCACAATTTCGCCAGTTTGAAAACAAAAGAGGCCCCTTCACACTCAAAGCAATCACAATAAACTCTACATTAAACACAACATCACTAAAATAATAATGTAATCATAGACGTTAAGTTGACCTTATTACTAGACTTCAAATTGACAGCTACAGCCTACTCCTAAATATAAACATGGAGAGTTGATGACCTATTACTTGTAAAAAGTAATTCCTATGGATCAAAAACATCGCAGCCTAAACGCTTTTGATGAAGGCAGTAGTGTCAGAGATGCAATAGAAACATATGAATGACTAACCATTAAAACGACAATTCACATAAAGCAAAAAGTATAACTATTCAAGCGTATATAAGTGTATATGAATAATGGGTGCTATTATTTATAATGTTGTGAGCAAACAACCATGAACAACGAATGAAATGTTCCCAAACAGAAAAAATTCATACATAGACTTGTAACCTGATTGTTGCAGAAATACTTGAGTTGTAAGCAGAGTCACAAGATTTGTATTCTTGAACCAATGGCAATATTCTCCGATCATAGAGTTACAGTTAAGCAGTAAAGATATTAGATTTGATCGGATGGGCCAAATTTCTCCAGTGCCAGAGAGTAAATTGCTTTTCTTTTCATTGTTGTTGATGTAGCAACCATCTTCACTGCCTGCAATGGATATGCAGTTAAAAGTTGGTTGAGGCAGCTAATTATCAGTAGCGTCATCGTTTATAGAGTAAATAACCAATGGAGGCATGCCAAAGGAATTGAATTCTAACGCATCAGGCCGATCAATTTGATGACAATATTTAAATGAGACCCATTACATGCTGAAACAGAGAATAAATTCTTCTGAGCTGAGAATGAAAGAGAAATATTTACCATGGACAGACTGTGACCTTCTGAAAGCAACCTTTCCAACTCCTTTTCCACTTGAGACTCAGAAGGGGGTTCATCATCTATGGTCATTCCTTCTACAAGAAGTGTAATTTCACCCTTTGGTTGGTGGGCTGAGAATGCTTCTTTGGCCTCCCCAAGGCTACCTCTCCAGAACTTTCAAAAACAATACCTCTTATCAATGAATAAATGTGAAATATTTCAGAGAAAACTGCTGACCATATATATCCTTTTGATGTTCAATTTTACTCATGCATTTTTCTGCTGAATTTTAAGTAAGTTTCGGCATGAACTTTCTACGAAATATGGAACCCAATTAGATTGTGTGAATTAAGCAGAAATAATGCTTACTTCTTCATGTAATTTGGTCATCTCCCGTGCAATGACACAATACCTGGAATGAATCAGAGTGATCGAAGCCTTAATTACTTTTATACGCAATAAATGAAGATAGTAAAATAAAGGACAAAAAGTCATGCTAGAAAAAAACTCCCGTCTCGTGAATTGCCATTCAAAATTGATTCTAAGAGGTGTTGTCTACCTCGACTCTCCGAAGATGGAACATGACTCCTCAAGGAACTGATACAGCTTATGTGGAGGAACAAAGAACACCTGAGTGGTTGCGCAGTTAGCCGAAACTACCAGCCTTTCTTTCCTTTTTGAAGCATGTTTTGGGAGAAAGCCAACTGCAGCAGCTCCTTAACCATTGTGATGAGTCTAAGCAACTAAAATAAGCAGATTTGGATAAGCATTACCAAATGTAAACTCGTTGTTCAGCAAACCAGATGCAGAAAGTGCAGCCAACGGGGCAGATGGCCCAGGGATGGGAATGACAGGTATGCACTTGTCGACACACAATTTGGCCTACGTCCACATTCCATATACATAAAGAATCACACAAACGAAAATTGCTTTGCAAGAAAAAATTTAAAGAAGCGCAGAAAAATAACTTACCAGAACCATACCAGGGTCACTAATACCTGGTGTACCAGCATCACTAATTAGGGCGACAATTTCCCCCGAATACAATCTGTTCAGGACAACTTGCTCCCGTTGAGATTCATTAAATTTGTGATAGCTTAACTGAAAATGGTAAGATAACAATGAAAATAACACCTCAAAAGTCACACACCACGCAATTTTGCTAGTTCAGAATGAGAACCTAAAAGTGGCTTACAAGTGGAGTTTTGATGTTGTAATACTGAAGCAACTTCCCTGAATGCCTCGTATCTTCTGAGAGAATGACATCCGCGCATCTCAAAACTCTCAAGGCTCTAGAAAACTAAAGCAAAATAATAGCAACTGAAATTCTAAAAACAAACAAACATCTGATGGTAAAACTCGGATTGAACCTTAAAGTTATATCCTCGAGGTTCCCTATTGGCGTTCCTACAAGATATAACCCTGGTTTTAGAGGAACCTGCAACATCAAACAAGGGTGAAATAAAAAAACTACAAACTTGGAACACCCAGAACATAAACCAAACCAAGAATCCACACTTTAAGCAATCTCATCCCCTATCTTAAGTAATCTAGGTAGCTGCATAAAGAATCCAAAATTCGCGTACTTGTTTCGAAGAGAAAACCTCGCTGAGTTCGCCATCGGATGCGGCTTCATTATTAGCCGACGAAAAGGAAAACACCGGCAGAGAAACATTGCAAGGTGAAGAAGAAAAGAAAAATAGATTCAGAGAGAAGAATGAGAGTCTTTTCGGGCAGGGCCACGGCAGCCGACGCTGAATTCTAACTACGGCGGAATGGCAACGGCAGAGCATAATCATCCCGTTTGGTTCAGCATCTGCAATTCGTTTCATCAAGCATCCTGTTTGATAAAAAAATTAAACAGTAATTTCATTAATTTAGAACCCATCATCATAATACATATGTATAAAGCCCACTTGGTCCATCAAAGCCCGTCAGGTCCATTGAAGCCCAATTAGGTCTATCAAAGGCCAAAGCCCAGAATCCAAATAAATTACTAAATTTGCATGTGTTCTCATAGAACCAGCGAATAGTGAATCAGCAACAATTGCGTAAGAGCAAGATTCCGCCACTGAAAGGAGGAACCTTTTGTTGCTGTGATCGGATTCTCCTCGGACGGCCATTTCATTTCCAGAGCGAAGTTTTTTTGAAGGCTTCTCTTGCGGATTATCGCACTGAACAACGAAAATTCTAATCTTCACCTGCTTTCTTGATGTGTGACTGAAGTTCCTTTCTGGCGAAAGATTTTGACATCAGGGATTTGGGAAATGGATAAGGTCCCAAGAAAGTATGAAAAGATTGTAAGTACGACGTTTCTATGGGAAATATTATATGTACTTAGTTTATGGCCACCGATTGCATTTTTCTTGTTGTTTCTTTTCTCCATGATAGATTTTTCTGTGAATTGAATTTCATGATTGTTGTTGTTCATGGAGTTTCCTTCTAAATAGGCTATTCTTTGATATCAGGATCCTAGAAGCCTTTTTATCGACGTCATTGGACTGAAATATACCATGGTTGATTATTTATTGTAAGGCTTTTAATGGGTGACCTTGCTTAGTGAGGACAAGGATATAATTATTGCGCATGAACTTTCACTTTTTGTTTATGTTGTCATCGTATGAGTTATCAACAGTTAGGGAATGCAAGTGAAGTCACAAGGTTGTTCAGTCATATCTCATCTACAATTGTTTCATAGACACACTTGAGTCATTTGTCACATATATCGGGGCAAAGAAGTCTGTCGAGAATAAGGAGGACATGAAACAAAGGAAAGTAAGACAAATCTCTCCTCCATTATTTTTAGCCTTAGTGCCGATTACTCTGATTTTAAATTGTTATAGCATGTAAGTTCAGAGGTTAGAAACATGTAAATTTATGACTAACCCCACAGAAATACTGCAATCTGCATTGGAAGGTGATGCATCATGGGCGGTAGAGTTAACAAATGAGTATGTTCCTGGATTGTTGGATGAAAACTAAGATCTGCACTTCGATATTCAGTTCGTCGAATTTGTGCGCTCTAGACAGATGTAAGTAGGATAGTCTTTCATTGAAGTTCATGCTCATTTGTTTACTAAAATCATTGATGTCATGAGCAGTGATGAAGCTTTGGGATTTGCACAATCCAAGTTCGCCCCTTTTGGGAAAGAGCAGAAATGTATAAACAAGCTTGAAGTAGGTTCTTCAAAGAGCACTAATTTAATTACTTTACTGTGATATGTAAAGTCACCAGTATCAGTGGAATCATATTTTTATGCAGGACTTAATGGCTCTTATTGTATATGAGGAACCTGAGAAGTCCCCTATGTTTCACTTGCTTAGTCCAGAACTTAGAAAGGAAGTCGCGGAGAGTTTAAACTGTGCAATTCTTGGTATTTGCCTGTCCCTATTCACTTGAATGCTTTTGGATGAGAATTTGCTTGTGCACTCATACTTCTTGTTTTGAAGCGCGCACCAAACAGCCCTGCTATTCAGTAATGGAAAGGCTAATACAGCAAACAACTCTTGCTAGTCAAGATCTTTGCAAGGTGTAGATGTGCGCAAGTCTTCCTAACCGCTAGCTATGCATCCATGTTGAGATGACTGTGGCCGAGAGACAGAAGTAATACACTAATACTCATAACAGTGAATGTTTGCTTGTTTTTTGTGGCCTGAGTTTGCATGTACATTCTCCGAATTGAGTTTGAGTTCAGGTTTTCATGAATCCCTTGAGAGACAGCCAACTTGGTCGGAGACTTCTCATTTTTTTTAACTGGTCGCATCATTAGTTTGCTTGTGCCAACTTTTTTCAGTCAAAATTTGATTTTGAATTTTGGGTTTATGTTTTAAGCAGCATATTACGGGATTCTGTTAAAAATTGGAAGAGTAGCAGTCGGCAGCGCTTGTAGCAACGGTAAATTTCCTTATTTATCTCTTACGAGTTACGATAAGGCCTGTACGCCGTACGGACTCCTGATTTTGAGTGATTTCTTATCTTGTATATTGTCCATTAGCTTCGAATCGACTTGTATTACTCTGCACGCCGATCCCAGTTTTGGTTGTTTTCTGGACATTTTAAATTGGAAAAGTCATCGGCTTTGAATTGCAGGGGGTTTGTGGTTTTCCTCCAAGGGGGACGGCAGCAAAACTTCAACGGTGGTTCAGTATGTAAACTTGACTTTTTTTCTCATTTCCTTCCTGGGTTTTGTATTCTGACCAAATCTGATCATCTATACCGTAGACCTTATCTATATCTCCAGCTTGAATCGACATTCGACAAATATGGCTTCTTTGATGCTCTTTAATACGGTGGTCGCATGTAAAATGCACACCAATTTCCCGTCTTCAAGATCTCGAACAAATACAACTGTGCCCGGGATGCTCAGGATAAGAGCCAGTGCCATTAGCAGGGATGGATCTATTAAGAAGATAATAGATGAATGCGAGGCTGCTGTAGTTGCGGGAAACGTACCTGAAGCTCCTCCTGTGCCCCCAAAACCATCTGCACCAGCAGGAACTCCAGTTGTCGCCCCTCTTGTTAGTTACCAATTATATACTCCAAGACTAGCCACGCTTCATAAATCGATTTTTATCTGAAGGTATTTNTATAATATATTATTATAGTATTTAAGTTTAAAAAAATTTACAAAACCATAATTTTCACTCATTGACTCTAACGGTAACTGTGAATCACTTTTCAACTTTTCATTAGATTCAAAAGACTGAAAAAAGAATATATTTGATATTCTACAAAACTCTCAAAATATCAAATACGAAATAAGACGAATGTTCATCACTGTCAGTGAACCATTTAGATGAAGTTATTGTTTTTTATGATAAATCAATTTCTATAGAAAATAGGGATGAGTTGGAACATGAAGAACTCTTTGGATGAATTTCGCACAAATAGTACAAATATGTTCGAACGAACATGAACATTCACTTAATAATTTGAACAATGTTCGATCATATTTTCAGATTCGAATAAAATATGAACGAACATGACATATCCCTAGATAGTTATGCAATCTATGTTATAAAATCGGAATGGGTCAAATCATCCGATTGAACCGGAACCGGTACAAAATGCAATCTGGTTTACATAAGTCTATTAATTTAGTAAATTTTTATATCGATCGAAATTTCATTTCGATTAGATCGATATGATCGGTGTAATAATTATTATATTTTTAATAATAATATAATTACAAAAATATTTAGTTTATATATAACGTGATATTATAATATACTTCATTGATTGATTTATTTTTTTTATATTTTGAAATTGATTTAACATATATTGTTATTAGATGAAAACATGAAGAAAAAGGAATGAAAATATAATCTACGTATTTCAAATATTTAAAAAACACAAAAATTTAAAAACGATTTGAACATGTTCGAGACCCAATTGAATCGAACCGTCGGAAAATCAGTTCGCTCATCAAGTACGATTTTAGAACATACTATGCAAAACAAATAAATATGCTCTTACAATAATCTTAGTTTCCCTTTCTATTAAATAAATTTATTTGTTTTATAATTTATTTGATACAGACAAAAGTAGTTCTTCATCTCCCATAGTCTTGTGCTTATCTATATCCTAATCCAATCAGCAACGTTTTAATTGAATTAAGAAATTATAAATGATATCAAATCATTAATTATATTTAAATATAGTTTTTAAAAAGATACTTTAAATTGAATTATTGATCTCTATTTCTATTTATGGAGTTAAATCAAATAAGTTTTTTAATAATATAATCTTTTGTTTTTATTTTGTATAATAGTGTTTCTTTCTTTGTCACCATTAATCTAATAGCATGCTCACATTTACTATATTATAGGCTTACAAATGAACCCTTAATATTTTTTTCTATCCAATTCCCTCTCAAACCTTTTTAATATATTCGAGATTCAAGAGCCGACCAATAAAATTATATATTTTTTCAAGAATTTAAACATAATAGCGAACACACGAATATCAATCAAATTAAATATCGAATCACAAATTCCTTAGTTTTCGAATTCAAACTGAATTAGAACCTGTACAAAGATTCAAATTCAGTATGTTCGATTGGTTGGCACCTATTGGGCTTGTTTGGTACAGGGTTAAGAAAGTACGGTGAGGCACCCAATTTTATTTTAATTTATTTTTTTTAAAAAATAATATTTAATAATTTTTTTAGGACTAAACCCTGAGAAACCTAGATATTGATCCTAATATCATGTATCGGACTGTAGAAAAAAATATCAATATTGCCCGTAATTTGATTATATACCGCATTGTATGAAAACATTGAATAACATTTTATTATTTTTTAGGGTTGGAAAAATACTAGGGATCCTATAGTAAAAAGGGATACCAGGTGATACCAATCGATATACCGCCGATATAAAAACATGCGATAAATGTGATAGAATGAAAACCTTAAATAATATGTATGACTAATAAGGACATTTTATTCTTTTACAAAATCGCGTTGGGATGATAGCTGTTATTAGCAACGATGGTCAAAACGTAGAAAAATAACGATGAACGCACCGCAATTTATCTTTTGTTTTAAAAAATTACGTTTTAGAAAATTGCGTTCAACTCACTTGAGTTACGAACCCTAACCAAACAAATCCACTATATTGGATGATTGAATGAGTTAAATACAAATTATTTTCTAAAAGGAAATAAATTATTTTTATTTTTTGTTTTTATTGTGTGATATTTGTCAGCATTAATCATGTCTGAAAGGGATTTGGATTTGGATCTAGATCTGTTGACGTGGCCACACATTTAATTCAAATATAAACACATCAAAATTGAATGATGTTTATCATTGCCTCTAAACTTTATAATAGAGTAAAGACGGTTTCCCTAAAATTTATAAATTGAATACAAAACCCCCGAAGTTGATATAATGTACACGGTTGGCCCCAAACTTTTAAATATTGTAAAAACCGTGCCCTCAAAGTTTAAGAATTGTGTGGTTGGCTCCTGAACTTCCAAAAATGTTTATATTTGATCATTGTACTCGTTAATATTTTAAACGTCTCAAGAGTTTGTATTTGACTCATTAACTTTGAAAAGATGTTACGACTATGTCTCCAAACTTTTAAAATTTTAAAAATAACGCATAAATTATCAAAACCATTTATACGAAAAAGACGAAAACCGCTACTATTCACTCGAGGGTCATTCTTAAACAGTTTTGAAACTTCGAGGATTTCTTATACAATTTACAAGCTGGATATTATCTTTACGCTATTTTAAAGAAGAGGTCAATTACTTAATTTTCTTCCTAAAATATACTTTAAGTGGGGCCATAACTTACACGTCACCTGTCATTATCAAATAATTAATAGGATAAAAATTAGAATATAATAAATAAATAGGTAGAAAGCAAAAGTCGAGGCGTGGGTAGTGGCGGAGTGAGTGAGCCGACTTTATTTTTAAGGTTAATTAATATTTAACAATCACTCCATTTATTGTCCGGTTCTGTGCATATCATTTGTCACTAAAACTATCTCCAACCCTGGGAGCCCAATTTGATTGGACGCACAGCTGTACAGAAATAATATTTAAATAATATTAAATATCGCCACATGTGATTGTCCGAGAGTTTCTTGAGGAGAGAGGATGTTTGGATTTCAAGCAAAATTTATTGTTCATACTTGACATCAGGCACTTCCCCCTAAATTGTAGGCCATAAAAAATTGAAATTTTAAAAATGAAAAGAATTATGAAAATACTTTGAAAGATAATAAAAAATAACAATTATAGAAGCAAAATGCAAGAAAGAGCTAGCAACAGATTCCACAAAAGATTCCACGAAATCACTAGAAATTTGAATATTTGACGAGAAAATAATGAAAATAACTTTCTTTGTACCGAAGAAATCAAAATTAAACAATGACTTAAATCATATTTAGGATGCCACAAAAGATTTCTAAACACATATATGGATAAAAAAAATTATAACTTTCCGATCATGATGGTAGAGAAGATAGGAAAGTTGTTTATAAAAATATTAAATTTAAAAATAATGAAAGAGAAAGATGACGTGTACAGAAAAAAAGATGATATGTAGAGAGATATTGAAATTTCCGGACGAACAAGATTGGAGATATCAATAGTTTAACTAGGCTTCAATTTTATTATAAGTCAAATAAAATTTATTTTGTTAATTCATCAATAATTATAAACACAACAATAACTATATGCCTATAAACTTATATCGTATTGTGAAAATACTCAGTGATTTAATATGTAGATTGTTGAATTTGTGTTAGAAAAATGGGATTCATTAGATTTATAAGAGTAAATAATATTATTACGTAATGACTTGATTATGATTTTTAATTAGGTGGTTTCCTCCATTTAATTCAGAGTATAACCTCTAATACTTAAGAGATATTGAATTTTTCTCACATGGTTAAGAGAAGTATAATAGATTATGTATATAAGGTGTGTAATGTAATCATATAATGATTTAATCAAATTTTTAATAACATTATACATCATATAATGATGTAATCATATAAAATCTTTTAATTATACAGCTTTCTTCCTTAATTTCATTGGTTCACTTTCTCCCATCCTAACCAAATTAAATGTCAAATTCATAATTATGAAAATAATAGTGTATCTACAAACCTGGATAATTCCTTTTCTTTTATTCATCTTCGTCGTCCGTGACAAACTTGCCGCTGCCGGGATTGATGGCGGCGATGAAGAAGAAGGCGATGTTGAACAAGAGAAGGGGTTCAATTTCATTGATTGGAACACCTGTCTCGAAGTTCAATTGCGCCAATGCTCCTTTTCCGGTGATGATTTCTCCGATGATCGAGAATGCAATTCCCAGTTGCGCTAATCTTCCAACAAATAGTTCGTTTGCTTTCGTGAATCCAAACAATGGACCTTTTTTAACACAGAGAAATCCCCAATAAGTCGTCATAATTCTTGTAATGATTATAGATTGTAAAGTTACCTCCCTCTCCAAGGCCAAGGGCGTTCCGGAATCCTTTTCCGGGGGCTATTACAGCATTTCCGAGGCCTGCAGGCTCGTCTACGAATCGGCCACGGTCTCCTAGTGCTCCAATGGCTCCAAGGAGATTGAAGAGGATGAAGAAGAGGAGAAGTGGCTCAGCTTCATAGATTGGAATTCCAGTTTCCAGATTCAGTTGAGACAAGATTCCCTTCCCTGTTATTGCTTCTCCTAGCAGAGATGCCTGTCAAAATATATA
>RWGZ01001572.1:31527-70005 GCA_009725065.1 Utricularia reniformis
GGGGATGAACTATTTCTTTTCTAGAAAAAAATCAATGGGAAGCTGAACTTAGACAAAATATTACCCAAGAGTTTTGTTGCTTTTAAGTCTGCAGTCACGAAAAACTTCTATTCTAAATGAAGAAAATTTATATGGACTCACATGAAAACTCTTGCTTTTGTGACTGCTGGCATTACCCGAATATCTTTGAATTGTGCACATTACTATGATGACCTGAATATGTGAAATGTAAAAATGTAAAATGATAGCTGTAAGACGTTGCTGTGATAACTAAACCAAGAGCTAACCGTAGAATATGTGCTGGAAACAGTTGCATAAAATACCAAGAGAAGAAAGGATTTGTAATTCCTGTGGCCAACACAGTTACTAATCCAAATACAATGGTGATCCTGCATAAAATTTTCAAAGAGGAAATATAAAGGGCATCATCAGCTCCAAAAAATGACATAAAAAAATGGATTTGGTTTGTAAACAAAACTAGCTGGCTAAGCTAAATAACCCACCATCTTCAGCACACACCTTCTGCAGACACGGCAGTGGTGAGTCCTTGGAGGTTTGTAGACTGAACAGTTGTCACACCTCTTAGCACTAGAGCCCTGGGAACAATAAATTACATGGCAAAAAATGGAGAAGTAGCTTAAAAATAAAAACAATTCCTAGAACCAAGGATCAATAGTAAGCCTTATAATAAATTAGGGCCAAAATGATGATATTGGTGAGGCTGGAAAAATTAAAATGCCCTTAATTTACTTTCTACATATGGGTCTCTTGATCGTAACACAATATGGTTTTAAAAAAGACTGAGGGGTGCCATGCAATTGACTTGGCCATGTTATGTTGTGACATCGTTACCTCGTATCTCATTCGTTCACACTCTTCATTGTTTTTTATATCCAACTCTTAAATTCAACATGGCGGCGTTGCCCCTCCTCATATCCAAAAATCCATCCTGAACATTCAGGATGGGATGATAGCTCCTTATGAAGGTTTACCAATGCTATAGCTTAGCTCTAGCTTGCTGTTTTGTGATGGTTTATGCTTCTTATGATCAATGTTTTTTTCACTTTGTGGCTTGTTTTCCTTGTTGGAGGAGATACCCTCCTAATTCTTGGACGGTTTTTGGGAGCTCTTGAAGAGTAACATTGTGTAATTATCAATTCTATATAATATTGAAATATAGTTCTATTAAAAAGAAAAAGATATTGCCCTGGAGAATAAGCATATCCTTGATGACATTTACTCTTTCAGCATGTTCATTATCACTAGCAGATAGTTGGAAAACAGAATTTTCACAAAAAAGAAGCAGAGATAATCATGCAAGTTCGACTAAAGCAGCATCACATGAAATAACAAAAGAAAAAAAGGTAACAAACTAAGAGAAAAGGAATAAGTAAAAACTATCTAATCCATAATCACAATACTCGAGAGAGATAGCAGAGAAGTAATTTTCTATTGATGATGTAAATTTTAGTTTTTAGAGCAGAATAAATCGCCCTTCTATGAAGCAAAATTCAGAAGGGTTAGTTAAAAGAACATACATTTCTCATGATTTCATGATTGACGCCACGGCTCTGTTCGACATCGGGGACAAAGCCAGGTGGAACGCCGCCAGGATCAGCTAGAATACAGACCACGAAGCTGAAAAGGCATAAGAATCCTACTAAACTGAAAATCAGGGAATTTAGCAAGCCGAGTGAGCTATCTAAACCGACCCAGCCTTCAACGAACTCAAATATCGTCACATAATATACAAATCCTAATACTGTAAATGCAAACAGCACTGGTACACGGAAGAATCTTTTGATCTTCATCTTTGAAATCTTGATGAATCTCCGCTCCTAGGGCATATGTTTTATTCTAAATAAATTAACTGTGTACTACTACTACCTACCTTCCATCTGACGTAATGTGAGTGTTTTAATTAAATTGTTAAAGAAACGGAATGAACAAATACTAATACTCCAAATATATTACAATAATAAAATTGACATTATTAGATTATAATTGCCTTGGTACCTTATTTGTGTTTTGATTATACTATATATTTAGAAGTTGTCGTTATTACGTTATAAATGTGGCTATTTCGCCCAAATAATGCAGGAAAAAATAAAAAAATAAATCTTACAAAATATAACCTTAAACTTTCAATAACTAATGTAAGAAAAAGCCAAGGTGAAGATCAATCTTAAATTAATAACACAATGCAGAAAAAATACTAATCAACAATTCAAACATAACAAATAATTATTTATTTAGTTCAAATTCCCAATAAGGTTACATACATTTGAATGATAAAATTTGTATGCATTTTAAAGACCCCCCTCAGAGATAATAAGTTACCTAGCAATAAAGGAACCAATTCTCTCAATAAAAGGGCTCTGTGTATCTCACTTATCCTGCAATTTATGCACAGAATTACTTATTCGCAATATACATCTCCAATCCGTTTCATTCACATCAATCCTCCGAACCCCCGATCTTACGAAGTAGCCATTTCCCTTCGCCATCAATTAACCTCAACTCGAGGGCATGAAACGGGATCAAAGCAGGTCTCTGTGAGACACACCGGTATCAAATTAGTCAAGTATGCACACAAAACCAAAATGAAATCTGTACCTGTGAGGATGTTATGACTGTAATTCCCAATTTATTTGCTATTCTATAAAGGTGCTCTTCAACATCAACGCTTGTCGCACTGTTTTTTGTTGTTCGATAAGACGCACAGAGAAAACGAGATAAATAGAATCAGTTTCTGTGTAATGAAATAGCTTCAGGGGTGATGAGTAAATAAGAATCATATTGCTTACTTTGTGCATTCGTCAAGAACTCCGAACTGGGGCTTGTGAAAGAATAGTCGAGCCTTTAAAACATTCAGTGAGAAAACAAGCTCATTCGAACCCCGTTATTGTGTAAATATAAGTTAAAACTCACCATGCCAAGCCGCTGTTGTTCCCCTAGAGATAATATGTCTTCCCAGTTGAGATTAGTATCCCATCCACCTTCCCGTTCCAAGAGGTAAAGCAATTTCACATTTTCGAGAATCGATAGTAAATATGCATCTAATTCTCCTCTAGCATCGACGTTACCTGCACCTAGATTCACTAATCATTAGCAAGTTTCATAGAAAATCAACAAAAGAGCGAACTCGTGTTACCTTCTACACTAAAACCGAGTACCATTTTCTCGGCATCCTCAAGCGAGAGAGGATATATGATTTGATCTCGTAAGGTTCCTAAGCAAGTGTATGGTCGTTGAGGCACATAAAAAACGCAACATCTTGATCCGGAGTTTGGATAAATCTGTGGTCTAGTGAGTCTACCAGAGACTACTGGCCAAAGTCCTCGTAAAACTCGGAATATTGAACTCTTTCCACTCCCATTTGGACCTTGATCATGATAATTTATGAATATGAAATGAACACTAACAGTGTATTAAAAATCAAGCAAGTTATTATACAAATTATCATACACTAACCAGTAACAAGGAGGCTTTTTCCAGGAACAATGTCGCAAGTCAAATGTCTCGCCAACATTTTTTGGACCGGGTTAATGATATCCACATTGGAGAAAGAAATAATGTCACTTGAATGAGTCTCTGAAGTGGTCGAGTTTAAAGATGTACGAACAGCATGCCCTGTTACATACCCAATTCAATTTAAGCAGTGAGATATAAACTACATGTTAATTCAGGCAAATAAATGAATCACACAATCAAGGGTTAACATAATTTACATCGTATTTGAAATTATTGAAGCGCGATAATATTGTTATTTTAGAATAGAAAGGAACGGTACTGTTTAAAGGAAGCATGGTTCATCAAAGAATAATAAACAAAAGTAAGTACTGACCTTGCTGTGCTGCGTCTAGAAATTCTTCAAGCTCGAAAATTCGATTGATACCACCAGAGAGTTCAAGGAACTTTTTATGAAGCTCGAGAATATCTCCGAAAGCCAAGAAACTTTGAGATACAACAGATGCTAAAAACCGTAGGGCATGAGCAAGGTCACCTGCAGAGAATGCCATAACATTAAAATAAAATGAAGGTTCTGAGAATGCAAAAAGGATTTACAGTAAAAGCATAGACACCAATGGTGGTAATTTCCAGGTCTATATCTTTCATCGAATGATTAAACTTAACCAAATTAAATATGGTGAGAATACTTAAAACTTACTTCATTTTCGTTCTTATTTCCAATGTGGGATATTCGTTTTAGGCAGGTTAGCTGGTTAATACTTCGTTACACCAAGACACAGAGTTCAAATCCTACACATTACACACGCTCAAATATAGACTATCTTAATCATTTCCAACACATGGTACTTCCAATGTTTTCATATCGGACGGCATACTGCCGATCGTCAAATACCGAGCTTGACCGATACTTTTTTTTGGTACCGCCAATACCATCAGTTTTTTTTCGGGTTCGACCCTAGAAAACTAATTAGATATTATTTAAAAAAAAACAAAATAAAATGAAATTTGGTACCGACCGGTATACCAGTCCAGACCAGTATGAAAACATTGGATACTTCAACCCTAGACCTCTCCTAAGGAATAAATGCCACTGAACATCTTCAAATCTTCTAACTTATCAAAACAAGTTAGGAAGGGTAATCACCTTGAGTAGAAGTCAAGGCTCTATCGCCTTTGTGCTCCAAGGCGTACAACAAGCTCAATAACCATGTGACATTATGTGGAAGCTGCTTGGTGGTGAAATCATCTAGTACACCATACATCCATTTCTTTTTAAGAAACAATGAAGAGTGCTCAACAAGTTCTTGGAATCTGCTTTCAATCATCTGTAAGCAGGAGAAGCATTAAATGAGTACCAAATTTGCACAATCCATTAAGCGAGTACTACTCTTGCAATATAAGCTGCCAAGATTTCGATAGTCAATGATCAAGGGTGATGTTAAAGGCCATTCCAGCAGATTCAAGGCATATTAAAAAGCAATTTCAAAAAAGATCGAAACAAGGAAGCACTATATGTCGCACATAAAGGGGAAAAGTGAATTGATAATTCATCAAAATAAGAAGAGATGGTTCACTAGATATGTTTCTTAATGCTGCTGAAAAAATTAATACTAAAAACAGGTACCTCCCTCTCTCTGGCTCCACCACCGAAAAAAGCAACAGATTCTGAATGAGTTCGCAATCTTTCATGCATGTACCTTACAAGTTACATATACAACGAGGTAAGTGTGGTGCCAACCAGATGTGCAACTTTAAAATCTAAATAGAAGGAGCTGGGAAACAACCTAAAGGTACCCTCCAATTGCTGTTCCCTACTTGCCATTTCCCCAAAGTCAGGGGTCACAATCCTCAAGAATCCGAAACCAAATAGCATATAAGCATACAAAATACTGACTCCTCTTTTGCCTGTCAAAAGCTTCATTCTCCAGGTAAACCTGAAATACCAAAAATTTGAAGTTTTTGAGCAATTTTTAAATAAAGCAATGAATCCCAAACGCTTATCCTACACACACCAAGTGATATCAACAGCTGGCTTCACCATTCCAGTAACCAGCCCAGACAAATCAGTTGCCAACTTTTCCAAGTCTTGTGTTATCCTCTGGTCTGCATCAATATTCGCCATTGACATATGGAGAACCTATATCACATCATTGCTACTGTTGAAAAAATGTGATGCATGTTCATCTGGCCATAGTTTTAACAAACTATGGTCAGAATTAGCTAACACAGTTGGTTAATAATCACTAAATTATTGAGCATACCGACTGCCTGGAACATTGAAAGAACTCAGAATAAAAAGAAATGGTTCATGCCAGACAGTAGGTATGAACATTTACCATATCTTCAACCAAGAACAAGGTTTAACTGGTAAAACACATACTTATCAATGGAGAAATTAGGTTGATTTTTGTAAAGATGATGCCTTGATCTAGTAACAGTTTTATGGATGCGCAAACATGATACAGTGTGATGACAAAAATAACCAGTGCACGAAAACTAGGATGCACCTTATAATATGCATTATTTCTCAAATAGTTCCTCAGTAAGTGCTTGGTCAAACGAATTCTCCATCCAAGTGCAAGCACTGATGTCAGATGCCTAGATCAACGGTAACAAAATGTAAGAAATTTGAGCAAAAGTATGACTTAACTTTATACTTCATGAATATGTAGAAGCTACATAGAACATACTTTCAACAAATGGAAAGACATAATTATCAAAACGGCAAACAAATATGAATATAACTACTTAAAACTCTACGGATCCAGTGGGCATGGGGCTATTCAGAGCAATCAAGAATGTAAATATTTCAGTTGTATACCAAATCTTATAGCTCTAAGTAACTCGTATAACGCCTGTTTGCTCACTGTGTAAGGTGCTAGTTAAATTCTCAGAAAATAATTATGCACTCTTGAGGTATTGGGTTACCTCAAAGATGGTGCAACAAAAGAGGATGCTGCACTTTGTAGAACACTAGCACCGACCAGCCTCAGGAAACCAGCCTTATCCTGCTGAAGCACATACTTTACAGTTGTCCCTAAGATTATCATTGTTACTACAATGTTATATAATATTTCAAATGAAATATACAGAAAAGAACATTTCGACAGATCTTACCATTCAAAGAAGCAATACGATCAGATATCAACGTCCTGGAAAACACTAGTATCGCAACTGCAAGCAGTTGTGCACCTTGTTTATCAATCACAGAAGGAACCTTATACAAACACTTAGTTAGGCAAGGCTTCTATTACAGAGTATAGAAAGGTGCATGTTGAACCAAAAAGGAATGCGTACTAGTATTTTGAACATAGTAGCTACTCTCATCATCAATGTCCTAGGCGAAATTTGCAATTGTGGAAAAATTGGTTTCTGAATATCATGTTCATCCGTTAAATACGATGCTATCAATTCTGAGGGGTATGAATGAGATTCAGATGGGGAAAACGTTGAACCCTGGATATAATTAAACATGAGAAATAAAAAATAAACATGATGGATAAGAAAGTATAAACTACAGGTCTCCTACAGCCACCAACCATCTTTGCATTAGCAAATGCTTGTTGTACCAAGGCTGCATCACTTTGACGCTCTGTCCCATGACTTATCGTATTAGAAGAGTTAGACTCCACAGGTTCGGCTGAATCAATCCTATAGACGTGAAGCAGTTAGAGAAAGCAAGATTCTGAAAATAAAAGAACTTTAAAAACTAATAAATCACATGCAGAAGCTGCTACCGTTGATAATGAACGTTCCAGCCACCTTCACCATCCAACGACAGAACCATATCATGAAAGGCGACTAATGCAGGTCTGTGAGAAATTGTGATGCATGATGTTCCCATAGCCCGCACTTTTGCACAGAAACGCTCCTCCATGTCAGTAGTAACAGCACTTGTGCACTCATCAAGAATTGCAAATTTTGGTTTATGATAAAAGAGGCGAGCCATTCCCAATCTTTGTTGTTCCCCTAACGATAATTCATCACCCCAGTTCACCTCCTTTTCACGAGGGTAGCGGTCAAGAAGATACCCAAGATCTACCTAGCATACAGAAACAAAGAAAATATCAGATTTCCCGGAACATGGGAACTCATAAAAATAAGCACTTCTAAACAATTTTACGTTTTTCAACAGTTCCACCATCTGATTTTGTGTAAGGGGCTCCACTTCCTGAGATTCCGTGAGAGGATAAATTAATTGGTCCCGGAGAGTTCCCACTGCAGTATATGGTCGTTGCGGAACATAGAAGATTTCCTTGTTCAAATCAGAACCAATTCCAGGTTTAACAATACGACCTGAAACTAGTGGCCACAGACCACCTAGTACCCGAAAAAGAGAACTTTTGCCACTTCCATTTGGACCTTGAATTTAGCCAATGGTTATCATAAGATAGAACATGGGAACAAGATAGCATTATAAGGAATGAACTTAGCATTCGAATAATACTAGTATATGGAAAATGCACATTAAAAGCTGAAAAACTGTCACAACCTGAGTGAACTGGATGTACCAGCAGTACCTGTTATCAAAAGATTGGACCCTGGTTTAACCTTAAGGGTTAAATCTTCAACAAGCACATTACCAGTAGGTGTAACAATCTGAAAGATAAAGCAAGCCTTAGTTATCAAGGAGGTATTGCAAGGGGATTATGGGGAAAATATCATACCTTAACACCATCAAAGCCAATGTGATTAGCTTCACTAATACAGTTTTTGCTACCATCAGCAAATTGGTTGGATGAATCCTGTAATGCAAGCTCTCTAGATATACCCATGAGTTCATGGATTCTGTCTGCGTATCCCCTGAAAATTCAAAACCCAAATAGCATTATTACTTGATAAAATGATAGTAGCAACAAGTCATATAGTATACCATTGCTGATAAAATTCTAAAAAAGTTGCATACTGTGTTAATCCACAAATATATGCACTAAAATTTTCTGGTCTACCACTCAAGGCAATTTCAACTATCAGATAACCATAAGCAGTACCTTAAACGATTGAGACGCCTCGAACTTATAGAAAGTGTTCCAAGGGACTGGAACAAGGAAATTATGACACTAGTATGATATCTTAAATTACTTAACATCTCTGCCCTTCCTAGAGTTGAATTGTCTGGTTTTAAATGACCAGAGAAAAAAGGTTCAATAATCAGGATAACAGCAACAGTAGCACCAAGGTACTTGAGTAAGAAGTCCTGAATCATGCCAAACCACCAGTGGTCATGAAAAACAACCCCCATGTGCTGTATAAGATTCTTAAACTTCTGTTGGATGTGAAACTCTTCTCTAGTTTCCCCACCATAAAATGCAATACTTTCTGCATGTGTCCTCAATCTTGAATGCAGTTGTCTGTACTCCCCTTCTAATTGTTGTTCCGTTGACATAAGTTTTCCAAATGCAGGTGAGAAATTTCTGATTGCAGTTCCTGCTCCCAACACATATGCCTAAGTATTAATAGCAGGATGTGAGTTGGAATTACTCAAGCACCTAATAATGTTGATAAAAAATAACATTCTGATTGAGTTTACAAACTAAAGCAGTTGGGGACAAGGAATACCAGTATCCAAAAGATATATTTGGGGCTTGCATATGAACACAGGCGCCAAGTGTAAAGTAGCCCATCTGTAGTTGCAACTAAGTTCTCTTGCACAAGGTCGCTTAACTCTGAACAGAACCTTGGTATATCACTTGCAATTCTTTGTTCAGGAGTGCTTATTCGACGATCAACATGGGACATTTTGTAGTATACCATGTTCTAAAAATATATAAATAATATGACCATTCATTTACATTAGGTACAACATATTAAAAAATGTATATTACAATACAAAACAAAATGAAAATATCTATTTAGCACACAGCGTACCAACAAGTTACCTGAAAATATGTTGTATGAGTGACCAGAGTCAATACTTTTCTGAACCGCAAGCTTAGGGTCCCAGTTACGTACTTAGAGGTGGAACTCAATGTTGACAATAAAAAGCACAGAACAATATTTTCAAGGATAAGTTGAAGAAACACTGGTACACGGCGTAGAAAAGCAGCGCGGAAAAGGAAACCTTGGACTTTAGCTAATCTGTTGCTCACAGCGGTTCGAGAAACCTACCAAAGGTCAGAGAAAGCATTATAAAGTTTTCCTTGAAAAACAAATCTAAGATTTGGAAGCAACGAGCCACTGTAAAATGAGTTCAAATAAAAAAACTAATAATAGTAGTAGTAGTAGTAATAATAATCACAAAAAAATTTAATTAAAATTATAATGTCCAATAAATCATCTTGAATTAGAAGGTTACCGCTATAGCAACCATAGCCAGAACATTTAATGTACCCGCTTTCCCCATATGGGATAGCAAAATGGTTGCCAAGACCTGGAGAGACTTAACATTTCCCCTTTTTTGTCTACTCTTTTTAGCATTATTGTCTTTTCCAACTAAATGGCTCAACTCTCTCTTATTGTCCTCGATACTGTCAGGATGACTATTCAAATTTTCTCTTTTATATTTTTTCCGCATACTCATGTATGCAGCTGCACTTCCACCAGCAAAAAGGATACTTGACGCCAGCATAAGAGCTTTCCTGCAAAAATGTCATGTAAAATGAAATTGTATATGTCATCAGAACCAAGAAGATGAATACAATGAATAAAAAATGAATGCTAGTTAAAAAATACTCCATATTTTATTTATATTCAAATGGATTTAAAATGATCAACAACAACATTTAAATGGAAATACAAACAGTAAAAATGATATGAAATTGTGAAAAATATGCTAACTTGTGATCAAAGTGCAAGATACAAGATCAAGAAGATCCATTTATAGAACAACGTGGATCATATGCTATAAGGATGATTACCTTCTGGATTTCAAAAGGTCTCGACCATGCTCAGTCAATTGCAAAAGCTGTTGCGAAGGCATCGTCAAATAAATAAATAAAAGAGACAAAGGTTGTGATTTCTTGAGTGGTAGGGAAAAATGATCTTATCTTGGCACTGGCCTTCCTATAAATTTAACCAGAGCACATCAGAACGAAGTTAAACATTATTTGTGGCACAAGTGACGGTAATAAATGGCAATCAAGGAAAGCTTTCAGAATGATGGGGTCGATCACATACAAAACATGTATCGGCGAAAACAGAAGAAACAATATACCAGTGATATAGAGCAATATGGTTTTTGAATTGACATTCAATAAAATGAAAATATGAACTACAAAGCAGCTTAGCGTTCAAATCATATTAAGATGAAAATACAGCGAGAAGAGGCAAGTTAAGACATGAACAAATCCAATTCAACTTAAAAAAACGAAATTTGCTACTAACTTATCCCAGATGGCGAGAAAATATATTTAAAAGATAAGAAAACATTAAAGGCAATCCCAAAAAACTCCCAAAGAAATATGATCCCAATATTTGAAAAGAAGCGTTATAAAATCAACATGGGCATGTCGTTTTTGAAACACAAAAAACAAGTAGTCATTTTGACTGAGTGAAATTCTTTTCTAGTGTAAATACGTTATAAAATCTGATCTTGGTGGCAAGATAGTTCCCTAAGAGAAATGGGAAACACAAACACGGTAAGAGGAATTGAAAGAGGATTTTACCATATGGGTTCTGCAGGTAGGAATTAGAGTTGAATAGGAGAAGAAGAATTCGATCAGGGAACATAAGAACGTATAAGAAAAGAAAAGGAAAACTGTAACCAAGAAACGATGAATCGGAAGGAGCACACCAATTTGCTAAGCTTAAGGCTTAAGCCCTAGTCCTAGAATTTGAAATGACACGTCGTAGAACACGAGATTGAATGGAATTCTCTTTTTAGGATGCAAGTGAGTTTTTTTCCATAAACACTTTGAAATATGTAACTCTCAAATTAACCGATATTTTTAAGAAATAACATATTTACCACTTTAACATCGAGTTTCCAACTTCCAAGGATGTTATCCGTTCATCTATTTCTTTGTTAATTTTAATCACTTACGAATATACAAACTAATCAATACAATTAGATATGTAGTTTTTATAGTATAGATTTTGGAGATAATTAAAGAATTAATAAATATTTTTTAATATTTTATCATATCTAATATATGATCTCTATATTCAACTCTTACGTATGACTCCATATATACTTATTTGATATAATTTTATTTCCTTCAAATATTTCTTCATATATGTCTTTTGAGCGATCATCGATCAATATACTTCATCTCATATTGGATATATTCAGTTATCTTATTCGGTATTGTGTGATAGACATAGTTGACTTATCAACCAATGTTGGTCATCACTATTAAGTGTTAATGTCATTGTAATAAATCAATTGAATCTGCAACTCATTGCAAAAAATCGTGTATCTTTGTTGGAGTGTGTTTTTCCTATTCTCATAAAAAACATAACAACTTATGAAGTGAAGATACAATTGCACTGATTCGAGGATAAACAAATTCGAGTACTATGTTTCGTGATATATAAAATTAACTCAAAAATCATATAAAATAAAAATAAACGAGAAAATTACAAGGATGACCCTCAATCTTTGAAATAGTGTAAAGGCGATACCTTTATATTTTCAAAATTGCGTATGAAGCACTCAAAGTTTACATAATGTGTGTGGTTGATCCTCCAACTTTTAAAATTTGTAAACACAATACTCTCAAAGTTTAAAAATTGCATGGTTGGCCCCAAAGTTCCAAAATCGTTTATATTTGACCCTTACGTCCGGTATTTTTTGAGTTTATATACAAAATAAAATTACCATGAAATATAATAACAAAACATTGTAAGACAAGTTAGTCTTTTAGCAAACGAATGTTACATATTTCTACGGTATATATTTCTCCGAGTCAATTCTGAACTCTTTAATATATTTGGAGGCAAAATATCAAATCAGTAAACAAAATCGGTTAATTTCAACATGTGGAAAGAACGAGGTCAATTGCGAAAAAACTCAAAAAAATATCAGACATGAGGGTCAAATATAAATTGTTTTGAAACTTTGGAGGCCAACCATGTAATTTTTAAACTTTGAGAGCATTGTGTTTACAAATTTAAAAAGTTTGAAGGTCAACCACACACATTAAGTAAATTTTAGGTATTTCATACGCAATTTTGAAACTATAAGAGCATCGCCTTTACTCTATTTCAAAGATTAGAGACCAATAACAAACACCACCCAAAAATATACTTATATTAAATACTTCAAGACTCTTCACGGATCATTTAGATGTCTTCTTTCTTTTGACTCGAATAATCGTTTAAGAAAAAAAGAAAAAAACAAAATGAAAACGAGGCACTTGACAGTAAATCATTCCCGTTTATGGACCATGCTAGATCGACCACATGGACAATATTGGAAAATCACAACTAACAATGGCAAAAGTATCATTAAATACCAACAAATTCATTAATTTGGTGATATGAAATTCGAGCAACCATTGAATTATTGGAGAATTTCCCAATATGATATGACTCGAGTCAAGCTAGACACACCTTAAATTATTGAAAATCAAGATAAATGTTTCATGATAAGATATATAGGAAAATTAACTTGATCACCATTGATTATCGACACATATTATATTTTCCACATTCGAGCAACCGATGATGATATATTATTTTCTACAGAGTTCATTCGATCTGAATGTCTCTATACTTGTTCATATGATGCATATTTTAACTATTCTTAACTTATATTGTTAATACTTCGAAAAAATAAGAATACAAATTCTAAAAACTTCATATATCTTTTTTTCTAAATTCAACAAGTTAGTCTCGATCAGACCCGCTAAAACTCATACTGGTACGCCCAAAATTTATATTATACCGAAAATTTAAAACATTGAAGGATATCATTGATATATTTCATGCTTTAATGTCATGTATACATAAGATAATGCGCATCCTTATGCGTTAGTCGGCTCAATTAGTTCTCGTCGCATAAATTTATCTTTTTTTATCATTTGGAAGATTATATTGTATTTAAAATATAGGAAAATAAACTTTAATAGTATGATCAATGTCATTAATGACATATAAGAAAAATAAACAAATATCCAACCATATTGATATGAAAAATCAACAAGTAAAACTACAAAAGATAATAAATGGAACAATCCAACTAATCAATTTTAGAATCAACTTATAAACAATATATATTTATNATATAATTTTATTTCATTCAAATATTTCTTCATATATGTCTTTTGAACGGTCATCAACCAATATACTTCATCTCATATTGGATATATTCAGTTATCTTATTCGGTATTGTGTGATCGACATAGTTGACTTATCAACCAATGTTGGTCATCAGTACTAAGTGTTAATGTCATTGTAATAAATCATTTGAATCTGCAACTCATTGCAAAAAATCGTGTATCTTTGTTGGAGTGTGTTTTTCCTATTCTCATAAAAAACATAGCAACTTATGATGTGAAGATACAATTGCACTGATTCGAGGATAAACAAATTCGAGTACTATGTTTCATGATATCTAAAAGTAACTCAAAAATCATATAAAATAAAAATAAACGAGAAAATTGTAAGTATGACTCTCAATCTTTGAAATAGTGTAAAGACGATGCCCTTATAGTTTCAAAATTGAGTATGAAGCACCCAAAATTTACATAATGTGTGTAGTTGACTCTCCAACTTTTTAAATTTGTAAACACAATACTCTCAAAGTTTAAAAATTGTATGGTTGGCCTCCAAAGTTTCAAAATTGTTTATATTTGACCCTTACGTTCGGTATTTTTTGAGTTTATATAAAAAATAAAGTTACCATGAAATATAATAAGAAAACATTGTAAGACAAATTAGTCTTTTAGCAAACGGATGTTACATATTTCTACTGTACATATTTCTTGGAGTCAATTCTGAACTCTTTAATATATTTGGAAGCAAAATATCAAATCAGTAAACAAAATCGGTCAATTTCAACATGTGGAAAGAACGAGGTCAATTGCGAAAAAACTCAAAAAAATACCAGACGTGAGGGTCAAATATAAACTGTTTTGAAACTTTGGAGGCCAACAATGCAATTTTTAAACTTTGAGAGTATTGTGTTTACAAATTTAAAAAGTTTGAGGGTCAACCACACACATTAAGTAAACTTCAGGTGTTTCGTACGCAATTTTGAAACTATAAGAGCATCGCCTTTACACTATTTTAAAGATTAAATACCAATGACAAACACTACCCAAAAATAAACTTATATTAAATACTTCAAGACTCTTCGCGGATCATTTAGATGTCTTCTTTCTTTTGACTCGAATAATCGTTTAAGAAAAAAAGAAAAAAACAAAATGAAAACGAGGCACTTGACAGTAAATCATTCCCGTTTATGGACCATGCTAGATCGACCACATGGACAATATTGGAAAATCACAACTAACAATGGCAAAAGTATCATTAAATACCAACAAATTCATTAATTTGGTGATATGAAATTCGAGCAACCATTGAATTATTGGAGAATTTCCCAATATGATATGACTCGAGTCAAGCTAGACACACCTTAAATTATTGAAAATCAAGATAAATGTTTCATGATAAGATATATAGGAAAATTAACTTGATCACCATTGATTATCGACACATATTATATTTTCCACATTCGAGCAACCGATGATGATGTATTATTTTCTACAGAGTTCATTCGATCTGAATGTCTCTATACTTGTTCATATGATGCATATTTTAACTATTCTTAACTTATATTGTTAATACTTCGAAAAAATAAGAATACAAATTCTAAAAACTTCATATATCTTTTTTTCTAAATTCAACAAGTTATATCCGATCAGACCCGCTAAAACTCATACTGGTACGTCCAAAATTTCTATTATACCGAAAATTTAAAACATTGAAGGATATCATTGATATATTTCATGCTTTAATGTCATTTATACATAAGATAATGCGCATCTCTATTCGTCAGTCAGCTCAATTAGTTCTCGTCGCATAAATTTATCTTTTTTTTTCATTTGGAAGATTAGATTGTATTTAAAATATAGGAAAATAAACTTCAATAGTATGATCAATGTCATTAATGACATATAAGAAAAATAAACAAATATCCAACCATATTGATATGAAAAATCAACAAGTAAAACTACAAAAGATAATAAATGGAACAATCCAACTAATCAATTTTAGAATCAACTTATAAACAATATATATTTATAGTTTAATGACTTGTGTCTTGTATCATAACTTAAAGAAGTGAAAATATTGATAACATTATAATCACCTTAACAAGATCAACAAACTCTAACTTTATAGAAATCATCAGCAAAACAAAATGTAATAAATCATTTAAGAACCTAGGAAAAATGAGATTTGTTAGCCTAAAACCATATTCATATTTAAAAAGTCACCCTATATTTTCTCATATAAAATAACATATATATTTAAAGTAATAACTCATCTGTCAACAAACACATGAACAAGTGTTAGGTAGCTTTGAAAATTGAATTGCATTGGAGAGAAACCCTAGTACATTCATTAAATAAATGCAAGAATGATAAATTAATATATGGACCGGATACCCCGTATTAGATAAGGTCAAATGATATTGGATCAACCCAAATGATAGGAAATGATTTTATACGGTCCAAGACCCTTAATCTGGCTCATTTGAAATAACCGGCCCAAAGATCCACTTGTGTTTCAGGACTGAAGATGGAGTTAGACATAACTCAGGGACCCGAGGATCGACCCCTTGGATCGGTCCAAACGTTTACAGCTCATGTGTTATGTGCTTCGGGTACATGCATACGTTCCACGGGGTCTGCTCACGTTGTTCGCACTTCGGGCATAGATACGTTTTATAGCATGGGAAAAAGACCTTGTTATAGGTGGTTACAAAGCGTAATTCACACGCGTTTTCCTTCTATAAATACATGACTTAATGACAATCTCAAGAGGATCTTTTGGATGCGCGAAATAGGTTGTTACTATGTCATTTTCTCTTCTCGCGCTTTTTTATTGCCATAGTCATTTTCATTAGTCTTATTTGTTTGTAATATGAATTGTTTGATTAATATATCGGCTAAGAGCATTTTTATATGTTAATCACGTGGTTTTTTCAATTAAAATAAACATTATCTATAAGTTTAATTAAAATAAATACAATGTCAATATTTCAAGTTTTTACAAGTTATATAATTTGAAAAATATGCAAATTTCATAATTTTTAGTAAAATTTAATCCAATAATATAAATCATTTTTGTCAAATTAAACCATATGTTTCAAAATACATAACTGAGATTAGATTAAATTATAATTATAGTTTATTTATATTTAAAAACATAATCAAAAGTTAATTTTTTAAATAGCTGCTTATTCATGAAATGGAAAAAATAGCATCCAATAATTTTAAAGTATAAACGAGAAATTATCCTCCCAATTTATGTAAATTATTCATTTATTATAACATTGGGTATTATATGAATAATTATCAATTTATTATAAATTGGTTCCTTATATTTTAATCAAATTTGAAAGAAGATTTTCCAATACTTGCATTTTTTTAAAATTGGAAGTACAAGTTTTACATTTTTTTCAAAGAGAGTGCCTCTTCCAAATGTGCCTCCCTAATTAAGTTGCACATTAGACTTGCGTTGAATCTTATAATACGTATTATATTTTTTAAATTTTATTTATAATCATTTTGTATTATAATATTTTATAATTCCCGACGGCCGACATCCAACCCTCACACTGGAAGTGAGGTAGTTTCCCTCAAATCAAGCATTCCTTTAGTTTACTTGCACTTGCGGTGAGGAATTGAATGCGGTAATTGGAACTTGGAATGTTATCGTCTTCATTGATGCTGCGCCGCTTTTGCTGCCTCGGCGCCGCCAATGGGCCACCATCTCGGTCCCTCAATTCTCAGAAGAAGCGTCTCGTTTTCATGGGCTCCCCCCAGGCACTTCTCTACTTATGATTCACGTCTATTTTGAGTGTACGTTATGGTCACGTCCATAAGCTGTCATGGACGATAATTCAATTTCAGGTATCTGTTTCGGTACTCGATACACTCTTCAACGCATCCGCGGCTCCAGATTCCTTATTTCAGGTGTTTTTGGCTTATTTGTTTAATTTGGTTGAATCAGGCCATTTTGGCGTTTAGTTTCTGTTTTGGTTGAAGTTTAATTTTTCTCATTTGAAACTAGGTGGTTTAAGTGTTTAATATTCTTTTATTTTTCGTCATTAGAGTCACTATATAATATAAATATGACGAAAATTGAGGTCTTACACTTTGAATGTCCAGCTTTCCAGTCTTCATAACGTAGTTTTTTTCTTTTATGAATTGCCTTCGAGGCTGTTTTCATATTTGATGTATTCTTATATTACAGATTCTTGTTCAAAAATTGTTGATGGGCTGTTAGTAGTTCCTATTTTAACACATTTATTTTTGTTTCCTGAAGTAGTGTTGAAGTTATTGGATGTAATAAATTGTGTTGTAGTTAAAAATATTTTTCCAAATATTTTCGGTTTAATTTAGCAGGTCTCGAAGCACTTGAGAGATTAACAGTATCGTTTTGATCCATTCACATATAATTGTGTTTGATACTGCTAATGTAATTGTAAATTTTCTTTCTACACCAACTAGAACAAATAAAATGTAAATTTATTTTTTGATGTGATTATATAAAATAGATTGGTGCTTTCTTTGGTGGATGGATTTTGTGTCTACATGTAAGTAGTGAAAAAGATAAGAAGTACTGAAATATCAATGTTTATTTATACCATTATAAATGTATAGAACGGAAGAAACTTTGACTCCCTTTGAAGTGATCCAGATTGCAGCTGTTGTCGCCCAACCACCTTCTGTAAAAGACAGAGGTAGAAAGTTGATGCCTTCTCCAGTCGCACAGCTAGCTCTAGACAGAGGATTCCCGTCAGAGTTCATCTTTACACCCTTCAGAGCTAGTGAGGTAAATCTAACTTCCATCCATTTTTTTAATGGAAAATCGTGTTTAGATATTGATTTAGTTGTAAATAAATAGAATGCTATTTGTTTTCGTTTAATATTGTGTTTAGCTCCATACAGGAATCTTTTCTTTCCCGCTTAAGTCTTCTGGAACCTGAACTTTGCATCACTGCTGCGTATGGGAATATCCTCCCTACCAAGTTCCTCAACATCCCAGCCATGGGTCAGTGTACTAGTTTAAGTCATATTGCCATTACCACCCGAAATATTATACATTTCTTGACAATGCACTCGAATGGTTTTATTTTTTTAATTGAATGAATCTGGATGTTTGAAATTATTTATGAAGTGCATCCATCTTTACAATGAAATCCTTTTCCATATCTTTTTCGGTCGTAACTTTTAGGGACAGTGAACATACACCCCAGTTTGCTTCCTCTTTATCGTGGTGCAGCTCCTGTTCAGAGAGCTCTGCAGGTCGATAGCTCAATATGCAGTTCACATCTGATGTGCATGCTACTTGTATCTCTTACATTTCTAATGGATAATACATTTTAACAGGATGGTGTCAAAGAGACTGGAGTTTCACTGGCGTACACTGTTCGCCGACTTGATGCTGGTCCCGTAATTTCTTTTGAGAAAATGGAAATTAATGATCACATTAAGGTGCCTTACAATTTTTTCACATTGTCCAAAGGTGCCTTGCTAGTGTTCCCCCTTCCTGCATGATCGATAGTCTTATATTGCACTTTCAGTGTGTCAAATTTGTTTTGTTTTTATAACTTATATATCTTGGAAAACCGTCATGTAGGGACCAGAGTTGCTTGAATTGCTTTTTGCTAAAGGTTAGTCATTTTGTTTCCCGAGCAACGGACAAATTGTTGGGCTTTTCTCGAATCCTGTCATTAGTTTGATTCTGTATGTGTTTGATTGCTTTGAGGCATACACCGTAAGATGAATTTCCTTAATTTAGCAACAACTGGTGCCCTTAGAATATCTGATTCAGGTTGTGATCTTCTACTCAGCGAGCTTCCATCAGTGTTAGATGGTTCAGCAAAAGTTAAAGCTGTAGTACAAGATGAATCTAAAGCGACACAAGCTCCAAAAGTAACAAAATATGTATTTATTTATGTGTTTTGCATGCACTATTTATCATTCTTAATGCAGTTAAGTCCAGAAGAGTCATGGCTATCCTTCGATCAAGAAGCCATAACTCTTCACAACAAGGTATTTCTACTGTTAAAATACCACTATTATCCTGTTTATTTCATATAACACAATTTTTAGGTTCGTGCATTTGCTGGTTGGCCTGGAACACGAGTTAAATTATCAGTGATTGATGTCATATCAAGTAAACAAAGTGATATAGATCTAAAGATCATTACCACAAGAGTATGCAAGAGTAAAGGAAGCAATGAAATTTCCTTGTGTAATGGCTCGCTGGTTTTCCCTTGTGCCTCTGGTACTGCGCTGGAGGTATTCTTTTTGAGAAAATTACGTGTATGGTTCCAAACTTTTATAGTTTTGGCAAAATTTATCTATATAATTTGTAATGGTATATTTACTTCTCAAGCTTTAAAGTTTTGGTAGATTTTGTCTTCTAAGTTTGCAATATTCGGCAAATCATATCTTTAAAGTAGCAAAATCGATCATCAAATTTGATTTTGGCCGAGAATCTCATTTGTCAAAATAGAAAACTTTGTTGATCAAATATGCCACAAGTATGGAGATTGGTTTTACCAAAGCTTAGAAAGTATTGGGATCAAATATTTTCACACTTTGGAAGCTAAAACTGTCAAAACCATTAAATTATGTGGATCAAATTTGTGGCTTTATATTTTTTGTTTCTCTTTTTCCCTCATTCATTAATTTGTAGGTGTTAGAGGTCCAGCTTCCTGGTAAAAGGGTCGTGGGTGCAGCCGCATTTTGGAATGGTTTGAGAGGTCAACAGTTGAGGACTTTGCACTGAAACAATTCTCTGAATTTTGACTCGATTGAAACAAAATGAAATCAGGGCATTTTAATCAAATATCTATGTGTTATATTGACCATTGTGGTTGACAAGTTAACATAATCTTTGAGTTCATGTAGACCTTTGAAGTTAATTCTCATTCTAATAATAGATCTGAATATACCTGATTTTTATCTCAGGTTTCCACATCAAATTCTTGTCTTTTAGTATTATTAATGTTAGATTGCTAATTATTTAATATGATGATATTATATATATTATCCAATTTGCGATACAATATTTGTGCAAGACACGAAAAGAAGTGAAGTGGGTAAATGAGATAAGGTGTGACCAATTAGATAATACCATGAAATTACAATACAGCCCTATTAATGAAGGATTTCTCCACTACGCTGGTGGTGCAAGGACAGAACAATGCCATATTATGTTACTTTCTTATAATGAGGCATTGTTTTAGCCTGTCGGCGCTAAAACAGCTTGCTCACGCCATGTCCCATTCAAGTTGGACTGCCACAGCCTTACCGTGCCATCAATTCCGGTCGTGGCTAGAGTCATCCCGCTCGTGTCCCATTCCATCTGCCAAACCTAAAAAAAGAGCAAGTTCAAGTTAGTGTACTCATCAAAACTTTGCCATCAATATACACAGCTCCTTGCTTACCTCTCCCTCATGACCAGTAAGCGATGCAACCTTACGAGTCGTCAGTCTTCCCTCGAGGTCAGGATTTGAATCAATATGCCATATAAATATTCCCTTTGAGGTGGCAACAGCGATAAGTTCGAAAGGTCTGGACAACAATAAAAACGGATCAACAGCGATAAGTTCGGACAAGACACCATTCATTGTATATGATAAGGAAATAAAAATGGATCAGTTGTTACGACACCACACCTTCCTATGTTCGGGGCCCAAGAAACAGCAAAAACTTGATCAGGTTCCTCATCCTCAGGTGAAGAAAGCTCTGCTACTGGAAGCCATCTTTGATGCCCAATATCAAACTCCCATACCTGTTGGTGCTTTAGCTAAGTTTGGTTAACTAAAACAGCAAAACTGATGACGTACCTTGGAAGAATTTAGACACGGAATATTTGAATTGAATCCAACGACAAAGCTTGACTGCCAGACATCTCTTCCCGGGGGATTCCATGAAATGGACGCAGAAAGGCATAAACAATTCCCATAATTGGACATCATATCACTAACATTTTGAAATTCAGCCTAGAGAAACAGAGTCAAATATAGAAATCATCACCACAATATCCTAACAAATTGACAATATTTCAAAGTAAAAAGTACCCGAAGTTGCCATTTATCAAGCTCAAATATATCTGATAGCTCATAAATTTTTATTTCTCCATCTGAAGAAGCAGTAGCCTGCAAACAGAACAATCAAGCAGTGAAAAGTATTTTACACGGTAAAAAAATTTACTCGAATGACTTCAAACATGTTAAGTCCTCTATTTCCACTCAATATCTCATTCCCATGTACCTCAATTTTTACCTTTACAACGTACTCAAGTGCCATAGGGTAAGATTGTGAGGCTCTTTATAGGAAGATTATATCAGGTAACATCTGAGCTTCTAAATGTTCCCCTTCTTTACTTCCAGTATGTTTGACTTACATTTGTTTCCTGATCATCACCCAGACTATACCCTAACAGGCTCCCAGGCATTTTTATCATAACGAGAATCACAAGAGGCACAAGTCTTGACAGATGCTCATGAGAAAAAAGGCATGTTTTTTCAGTGGCAGCAGAACTAACCAATTTCAAACACTTGGGATCATCTCCAAATTGGGCGTCAAGAACTCTACTTTTGTTTCTACCAAAGTGATAACACAACACCCAATGATGCTCTTCATTGTCTAGAGTACAAAAAAATAAATTCTCACAGAAAAAATAGAGCAAACTACTATTAGCAAATATTTGCAAACTACTATTAAGAATTGAACACCATATGTAGAACCTTTCGTGAGTTCTTCCCACAGTACCAGAGTTCCATCTTCACTCAAGCAAGCAACTGCATCGCCATACTTTGGTGGAATCCAAACAATTTTAGAAATACCGCTCTCGAATACCTAGTGCATCATACATAAGGAAGAGTGAAGTTACTCAGACATGCGTAATCGTTACTAAACTGAAAACCTAATTTTTTCACGACACCAGAAATGAATCATCGACAAACAAAGAGATAAATGAGTTGATTACCTTAAATCTGGAGACAGAAAAGAAGGTAGAAGAAGGAGGATCCGTGGAATCATATACAACCAGCAAACCATCATCAAGGCCAGCAGCCATTCTGTGGCCGCTGTAATTCCAAGCGGTGCATCTAGTACCTCTTTCAAGAGTCAAAATCGTCTCCTCCATCACACCGAGCCCCCACTCCAACTAAACAATGCACGGTAAGTCAATCTCTTCGCTTGTACCAAGATTTCATGCAGGCTGGAGATGTCAATTTTGATTCGGCCGACGCACTTTCCATTTCTAACTTCGTAAGATGCTCACAGCTTATACTTAATTTAGGGTTTAGGTCTACCAAGTAATTGGGTGTNACGAAAAGAAGTGAAGTGGGTAAATGAGATAAGGTGTGACCAATTAGATAATACCATGAAATTACAATACAGCCCTATTAATGAAGGATTTCTCCACTACGCTGGTGGTGCAAGGACAGAACAATGCCATATTATGTTACTCTCTTATAATGAGGCATTGTTTTAGCCTGTCGGCGCTAAAACAGCTTGCTCACGCCATGTCCCATTCAAGTTGGACTGCCACAGCCTTACCGTGCCATCAATTCCGGTCGTGGCTAGAGTCATCCCGCTCGTGTCCCATTCCATCTGCCAAACCTAAAAAAAGAGCAAGTTCAAGTTAGTGTACTCATCAAAACTTTGCCATCAATATACACAGCTCCTTGCTTACCTCTCCCTCATGACCAGTAAGCGATGCAACCTTACGAGTCGTCAGTCTTCCCTCGAGGTCAGGATTTGAATCAATATGCCATATAAATATTCCCTTTGAGGTGGCAACAGCGATAAGTTCGAAAGGTCTGGACAACAATAAAAACGGATCAACAGCGATAAGTTCGGACAAGACACCATTCATTGTATATGATAAGGAAATAAAAATGGATCAGTTGTTACGACACCACACCTTCCTATGTTCGGGGCCCAAGAAACAGCAAAAACTTGATCAGGTTCCTCATCCTCAGGTGAAGAAAGCTCTGCTACTGGAAGCCATCTTTGATGCCCAATATCAAACTCCCATACCTGTTGGTGCTTTAGCTAAGTTTGGTTAACTAAAACAGCAAAACTGATGACGTACCTTGGAAGAATTTAGACACGGAATATTTGAATTGAATCCAACGACAAAGCTTGACTGCCAGACATCTCTTCCCGGGGGATTCCATGAAATGGACGCAGAAAGGCATAAACAATTCCCATAATTGGACATCATATCACTAACATTTTGAAATTCAGCCTAGAGAAACAGAGTCAAATATAGAAATCATCACCACAATATCCTAACAAATTGACAATATTTCAAAGTAAAAAGTACCCGAAGTTGCCATTTATCAAGCTCAAATATATCTGATAGCTCATAAATTTTTATTTCTCCATCTGAAGAAGCAGTAGCCTGCAAACAGAACAATCAAGCAGTGAAAAGTATTTTACACGGTAAAAAAATTTACTCGAATGACTTCAAACATGTTAAGTCCTCTATTTCCACTCAATATCTCATTCCCATGTACCTCAATTTTTACCTTTACAACGTACTCAAGTGCCATAGGGTAAGATTGTGAGGCTCTTTATAGGAAGATTATATCAGGTAACATCTGAGCTTCTAAATGTTCCCCTTCTTTACTTCCAGTATGTTTGACTTACATTTGTTTCCTGATCATCACCCAGACTATACCCTAACAGGCTCCCAGGCATTTTTATCATAACGAGAATCACAAGAGGCACAAGTCTTGACAGATGCTCATGAGAAAAAAGGCATGTTTTTTCAGTGGCAGCAGAACTAACCAATTTCAAACACTTGGGATCATCTCCAAATTGGGCGTCAAGAACTCTACTTTTGTTTCTACCAAAGTGATAACACAACACCCAATGATGCTCTTCATTGTCTAGAGTACAAAAAAATAAATTCTCACAGAAAAAATAGAGCAAACTACTATTAGCAAATATTTGCAAACTACTATTAAGAATTGAACACCATATGTAGAACCTTTCGTGAGTTCTTCCCACAGTACCAGAGTTCCATCTTCACTCAAGCAAGCAACTGCATCGCCATACTTTGGTGGAATCCAAACAATTTTAGAAATACCGCTCTCGAATACCTAGTGCATCATACATAAGGAAGAGTGAAGTTCCTCAGACATGCGTAATCGTTACTAAACTGAAAACCTAATTTTTTCACGACACCAGAAATGAATCATCGACAAACAAAGAGATAAATGAGTTGATTACCTTAAATCTGGAGACAGAAAAGAAGGTAGAAGAAGGAGGATCCGTGGAGTCATATACAACCAGCAAACCATCATCAAGGCCAGCAGCCATTCTGTGGCCGCTGTAATTCCAAGCGGTGCATCTAGTACCTCTTTCAAGAGTCAAAATCGTCTCCTCCATCACACCGAGCCCCCACTCCAACTAAACAATGCACGGTAAGTCAATCTCTTCGCTTGTACCAAGATTTCATGCAGGCTGGAGATGTCAATTTTGATTCGGCCGACGCACTTTCCATTTCTAACTTCGTAAGATGCTCACAGCTTATACTTAATTTAGGGTTTAGGTCTACCAAGTAATTGGGTGTAGGGTTTTTCCCTTAAATACCTAATCGAATTTCAATTACCAAATATCGAATAAGTTAAAAAATTAACTATCGAACCGAATTTTGTCCATTCGATTCGGTAAATATCGAACCGAATTTTATCGGTTCTATTCGGTAAATACCGAATTTTTTCAGTTCGGACCGAATATCGATTTTTTTTACCAAACTGAAACTGAATAACGAAATGACCGAAATTTAAAAATCGAATACCAAACCAATTTCATAATTCAGTACGGTAAAAAAATTTCGGTATTCAGTTTTTACCGAATAATTTGAAGTTTCATTTGACCCAACAATTATAGCAAAATGAATCAAATCAAAAATATATTTAAGATGTCTAGATAAGTAAACCAAATTGAATCAAGTTTAACCAAATTTAAGTATTTTGGAGGCTCGGGTTTTATTTGAAAAAGACAATGTTCCGTTATGATTGAAAACTTTAAAAATTATGATTTGAGGTTAACTTGGATAGAGATTTAGGTTTAGCTCGAATTTGAATTTATATATTGAACAAATTTAAAATAATATATTTATTTAATATATATATATACACATTAAATCTATGATGCGTACATTTTCCAAAATATATACATTAAATCTATGATGCGTATCAGATGCATCAATTCACCGATACTCATACTAATATATACATCTGAATTTTTTTAATATGAATAGCAAAAAATAAATACAAAATACAAATTGATGTTTAATTGATTGATTTATATGTAGAAATAAGTTTTTTCATCTTTAAAATTTGAAGTTTAATTGTTCATGTATTTTTTGCTATGTTCTAAAACCGGACCGGAAATACGAACCGGTCATCCCTCCGGTTCGGTCCAAACCGGTTCAGACCGGTTGAGAACCGCTTCAAATCGTTTTTATTTTTTTAATCTTTTTAATTATTTAATTTACAATTTAAGAACTTTAAAAATTATAAATAAACATAATTACATCATATTAGGTTCTAAGTAAGATAATTTATATTGTTGTACTTTCCTACTATCCATAACAATATCACGTCCAAAGTTCTCTGACGTTATTTAAATAACATTATTTGATTATAAATATATATATTTATCTCTTTTTGTTAGAAATAAAATCTAATTTTATAAAATCAAATGGAAAATACAACAATAAAGTCAAGAGCCATAAAACTAATCCCATTAACTAAATTTGATTGAGTGGTAGTGATTCTTCGGGCTCGGAAACTGGAACTCATTATCCCTTCAAGAAATGTTCCCACAATTCCTCTTCCACCGCTTCAATATCTCCATAGCAAGCCATTGGTTTTGGTAAGGTCAAGAAAAATGGTTTTTAGTTGTAGGTAAAAATCAGCAAAGTGTTTCTTCCTCATTTTCTCTGCTTTCACTTTCGGTTCTCTGGTTCTTCAACGGCGGTTGTAACAGTCATCAACCGGACCTGTATTTTGTCCTGGTCCGGTTCGAACCGGCTGGACCGGTCAAAACCGGTCCGATTTTAGAACATAGATTATTTGTACTAATTTGAATATGAACTTTAATCTCAATTTTAATTCTATTGTTAAAGTTTTTACTCATATGATCTTATAATTGATATTTACGATGTATTTTAATTGCAGGCTACTGTCACTTTACAAGATGAGTCTTTGATATGGGGTCTACCGATTGATAGGAATCCAATTGTTAGACGAAGAACAATTCAAACAGATAGAGGGTGGTTTCAGTTTTTGTTGGAGCGTTTCGGTGGGTTGCAAAGAAGGAAGATATTAATGGCCAGTGTTTCTATTTGGGGTCGTTAGGTGATCATATTATAGCTGCAGCTAGATCAGTTACTATGGTTTCCCCGACGATGAAGTTTTAAGGTACAAATCATATGTCTTTGCTTTGTTATGTACTATGTTAATTCAATATTATATACCAGGTTAGCTCGAGCGATTGCCGCCATTGTAGTCTGCGGTATTCTTTTCCCAGACACACACGGCGATCAGGCTAGGTTGGTTTTTCTGGATTTATTCTCGGACAATGAAGAAATGAAGAGGTTTAGTTGAGGGTCAACAGTTCAAGCTTGTTTGTATTGAAATTTGTGCGAGGCTACCATGGGACGTCGGTCTCTTGGTGGTCCGATGTGTTTGCTGATGGTAAACACTATATTGTAATATTAGTTTAAGATTATTAACATTTTTACTTCAACAGATTTGGGCATATAGCCGGATACCTACTATATGTCATGAGTTAGAAGACCACTTTCATCAGGATGAGTATGATCCCACATGTCAGATGGTATTTGGTTGGAGGTATCTATATATTTATCTATTTACTTTAAGTTAATTTATAGTATAATTAATGGTTAGAATGACAGGTATGTTAGACGGATGGTTCGCACTGGAATTGCTAACCATCAGTTGAGTATTTGTCGGGATTCGTTGGATTTACATCATCGATCAGGGGTACATCTACATTTTAAGTTTTAATTTCATGTTTATGTTTGTATGTCATTACATATTTTGTAATTTTTAGTTCATTTGGACGCCTTACACACCAGTTCATTCTGCGAACGTTCGTGAACCCTCCGAACCTCTTTGGAGGTACTTGGGGCCGATGTTTTATTTCGGTATAGTTGAGCCTCATAACATTGAGCGGGTTCCAAGACAGTTAGGTCTTCTAGTCTTCATACCACCTTCTATTGAGCAGAATTACGATGATAGCCACGTGCATTGGGTGGAAACATGGCAAAATTGGGAGGTTTTACATGCCGATACTTTATGTTTGTGGGCTTCAAAGTTGAAACATCTATATGAGCCAGAAAATGATGTTATTGACGAGGAAGCTTATTACATCTGGTACCACAATATCGTTGTTCTAATACTCGGAAACACGAACCCTAGAAAGCAGGGTTGGCATGAGGGTGTGGCACAACCCAATATGTACGAGGTAATTTCAAATTACGTTGTATATTTCCTGCAAATTATATAATTATATTTGTTTTAACGGTGTACAGGCAGAACATCTACGGAGTATGCATCAGGTTGCTGTTCAACAACCACAGGTGGTTGCCCAGCATATGGCAGATGACTCCAACGCTTTGTACGGTTATTTGTACGAGGGAGTTCCTAGTCAGAATACTCATACGGATCCACCTGGAGTGCCTAGTAGCCAATTCGACGCTAGTGGCCCATCAGTTTGTCCTTCGGGTCCTACATCCGATCAGATGTCTATGCTTTGGGCATGGTATGAGTCTATGCACCGTACTCCGGGGCTTGACATTCAGGCTAGCGTATCCCAGTTTGGATCTTCATCGCGTCATGTTCCGGGCTTTACATGAACTCTGCATGTAACATTTATTTGTGTATGTTTGTGTATAAGATTGTGTTATTTTGGTGCATGTGGTCGTTAGTTGAAAGAGATGCACTTTGTGTATGTTGGTGAATATATGTTTGATTATGTTGATTATGGAATTGTGTTATTTGAGTGTATTTGATTTTAGTTGAAATTGATGGATTTAGTATATGTTGCTATTGCAATGTTGCAGGTATTCCGTCTAATGACCCGACATTAAATTCTATGACGACCCCTGTGGGATCCATTGACCGTGAACCTATTACACGCTTAGTGGATGAGGATGAAGAAGATCCCACCGAACGGCCACAGAGAAATCAACGGCATAAGCGAAATCGTGTACCAATGCGATGTGGTACAGGTGGACATATGGATGATAATTGATTAGATATTTACACATTTATTTTGAGTTTGATGTAGCATTTATTATTATGTCGATTTTAATCCATAAAAAACGACAACATCACCCAAAATGTCTAAAATTGACTAATTAAATTAAAACAAGAAAGAGACTAATTATCATGCGTGTCCATTTCGTTGGGGATACGGGTTGTGAGGCGACGACCACCAGTGCCTGATGGCTTCAAAAGTCTTCGATCCGAATGAAGACGCCACTCTGGAACATGCCACTCGGTCTCTAGGCCTAAAGGTATCAACTCTAGATCCATCTGCTGAGCACGGAGAATTTCCAAAGTCGATCGACCTATAATGAGTTCAGTTCCAGCAATAGGACTCATCTTTGCACACCGTAGAGTGTGACCACATGGTAAATGATGAACAATCCACCAACCACAAGAGCAAGTCTGTCGAACCAAGTAAACAGTTTTGCGAGTACGGAGACCCTTCCCTCGTCTAACACGTTGCACCTCACCGACTTGTCGATTAGGATCCCAATACCTCATCTCATACGAGTTTGCTTTCGACCTTTGTTTCTCGTACCACTTTTGAGTCGCTTCGGTGAATGCATGCATCATAACATTATGGCTACGTAAATATGACAATGTGATAGTAAAACCAAATGTACCTCCATGTTTTGTGTCATATTTAAAAGCTCCTTGCGTCGCTTAATAAACATGTTCTGTGTTCGATAAAATGTAGAATCTATAATACTGGATATCGGATAACGTCGAACCTCTTTCATTAACTCATTGACACATTCCACCTGATTGGTTGTCAATATGCCATGGCGTTTCCCCTCATTGAATGCGAGTATCCACTTGTGTCTATTCATTTCTACTTCTGGTTTGGTTAACCAAGAATACGTCATTCTGTCTTTAGCTCTTATCAACTGCATCAAATCCCACTATTTTGATTCTAGATGAGTCGCTCCAGCCCTATAAGCTAGTTTCCGGACCTCATTATTCTTGATTTTTGTATTCAGATTATATGTAAAATGTTGTAGACACCATCTGTGGTCTAAGTGCCCCGAGAGAAAGGCATCTATCGACTCAACTGCTCCTATTATGCCAACATGTCTATCTCATACGATGCATGCGTTATTCCCTCGAATAATGTATCTATCCAATTGCTCAATGAACCAAGTGTACGATTGTATACTCTCCTTGTCAACAAGCGCATAGGCAATGGGAATAACATGACCACCAACATCTCTACAAACTGCAATTAATATTGTGATCATACATATACGTAAAGTCATATGTTAAAGACAGTCATGTAACTTTTAAGAACTCTTAAATAATATAAAAACTACATACTGTGCTTAAAGATGTGTGACGTCTATGGAAATAACATGTACACAATGGTTATACTCTTCTGCGCATGGTTTGAAAGCCCAGAAAACGTACCATATAACTTTATCGAGAGGTCCAGTGTCGGTGTCAAAATATTGTCATTCAACCGTAGTACCAGGATTCTTCCATTGTATAGCAGCTAAATGTGTAGGTAACCTCTCTACCGATGACTCCCAAGACCCATGCACTAATTCAAAAGCACGTTGCACCACATGCCATGCTTTATCGTAAGAAATCGAATACTCATACCTAACTTGCATTTCGTTTATAGCATCCGACACTTTCAAAACTACATAAAAGCACAAAATTTTAAAATTGTATTAATAACAAATATGATTATTCTAAAATATAAAGTAAAAGAATTAAAAAATTTCCATACCTCCTTTAGTCCATTTGTATTGTACCATATCCCGATCTATAAAATTCAAGGTCATATTGTGATGTTTTGTAGATACATTACCCGGACCACATGAATGTAGTCTAGAACCTTTTGAAAACTGCCACACATGATCCTTCGCATCACATCTGGCGCGAATGTGAAATCGACAACCTACTTGACCTTTCAAAAAACACTCCAGCGCCCAACAATATGATGTGATTTCAATAACTTTAAATTGATATTGTTTGACGATATGAAAATGACAAACATCATATTGAACTTCCGCTTTATCTTCAAATCTCATTCCTAACTCCAACTTAGGATTCAACGTATTATATGATGAGTACACACGCCTCGGTTGGGCAAATGAAAAATCATCCACAATCACTCGATCTCCCATAGGGTATGTACTCGATCGAATATCATGAGAAACTCCAGTTAAACGCCGAGCTAATCTGGAAACCTGAAAAACGGTGTGAGTAAATGATTCATCTCCTACATTCACTTGCAAAGGTGGTGGTTCTGGTTCCAATTCAATTTCGGAAGCATCTGAATCATGTTCTTCATCCTCAATGTCGACTTCTTCTCCATTAAGATAACCTGCATTATATAGTAAAATAAAAATAGTCAATTTGGTAAAAATATACACTAAACAAACCCGGTTCGCCTTAACTCACTAACAAATTCATAAACGAAAATGATTTTCCTTGAGAAAATCCACTAAACGAGTCCATTTCTAATCGAACAAAAAAATTATATCAATTAATATCTATTTAAATAATAAATTAAGCTTTAAAGAAATTAAATGTACTAACATTATATAATAACATTGTAAAATTAAATAATAACATGCAAATATAATAATAACTACAAATTAAAATACTAAATATAAAATATTAAAATTAAATAAAAAAGCATACTTACAAAATTGGTAATAAGAAGAATGAATTGGTAGTGAGTGGAAATAATGGATAGAGAATAAAGACGATCAACTTTTGCAAAGTTGAATACCATTCGAGTTTGTCAATGTTGACTATCCTTCAAATCAACTTTGCCAAACTCGATTGGTTTCAGAATTGAGAAAATTAAATGTTGGAGTTTGAGAAACTTGATTCATTTTTTTTAGCACTCGCAATTGGCAAACTCGAACCACTCCAATAACCAAACCCAAATCAAAATCTATCATATTTTACACAATATCCCTTCAACCGTAACCGTAACCTAACCTAACCTAACCTAACCTCATAACATTAAATATTATAATATATATAAACAAATGAAATAAAAAAGTGAAATAATCGGTATTGAATTCCCAATTTTCTGTAAAATCTGTTGAGTGGTAAGCTAACAAAAACATTCTCGATTGGGAATTGCCGATGGATTTTGAATCAGTGAGGAGGCTGGTGGAGAAGAACGGCGGCGATTATGAATTGCCGATCGATTCCATGCCACCTCAATTCATTGAAACGATTGTCACAAGTGGATTGAAAGTCGTTGCAGTCGAGCGTGGTCGCCTACTCTGCAATTTACGAGTCCCCCAGCGTTTGTTGGTTGTTCTGTTCATTTGTTGTTCTCTCATCGGCTAACTATCAATCTATTGTAATTTAATTGATGTGCCTTTTCCTCTTTAGAATACTGGTAATTCTCTTCACGGTGGAGCCACGGCGACGTTGGTCGACATAGTAGGATCCGCAGTTATTCTGACAATGGGGGTTCAGACTACCGGTGTCTCTGTAGAAATTAACATTTCCTACTTAGACGGTGCTTATCTTGATGTAAGTCACTTTTGTTTTATCAATTTAGCTTTGTGTTCAGAATCAGGAAACGCGAATGAGTTTTCCTTCAGGAGGAGATTGAGATTGAAGCAAAGGCACTACGGATTGGGAAGACTATTGCTGTTGTGTCCGTGGAGTTGAGAAGCAAGAGGACCGGTAAGATAATTGCTCAGGGACGACATACAAAATACTTGGCTATCTCTAGTAAGATTTGAACTTTATTTGCTGCTCTGTATCTCATATTACTGTGCTGCTTCTATCTACAACTCTATATTTGAAACTAAAAACAAAGAAACAAATAATGAGAGGAACAAGATAGAACCCAAAACTGGGAAAACAATAGAGAATTTACAATAGGGTCTTCTTCAAGCTGAGTTTTGAAATTATGAAGAGCAATTTCAAAGAGCTTGAATGAGCATCAGTAACAGCTTTCATTGCATCGAGTTCAAGGCCTTGATATTGTAGGCCTACCTTTGAGGAAGAAATTATCCCTGGTACATCATCTCTGCCTGGCTCACCATAATCTTGGACAGGCATTGTGGATCTTCAAGAGCATTGAAAGTTTCAAATGCTTCAACAAAGTAGCTATATGCAGTCTTGTAGTCCTTCTCTTCTGCATGAAGAATTACACTCTTCATGTCTATCGTGCCCTGCTGTGCTCGAGGCGCATATGTANTGCCGATGGATTTTGAATCAGTGAGGAGGCTGGTGGAGAAGAACGGCGGCGATTATGAATTGCCGATCGATTCCATGCCACCTCAATTCATTGAAACGATTGTCACAAGTGGATTGAAAGTCGTTGCAGTCGAGCGTGGTCGCCTACTCTGCAATTTACGAGTCCCCCAGCGTTTGTTGGTTGTTCTGTTCATTTGTTGTTCTCTCATCGGCTAACTATCAATCTATTGTAATTTAATTGATGTGCCTTTTCCTCTTTAGAATACTGGTAATTCTCTTCACGGTGGAGCCACGGCGACGTTGGTCGACATAGTAGGATCCGCAGTTATTCTGACAATGGGGGTTCAGACTACCGGTGTCTCTGTAGAAATTAACATTTCCTACTTAGACGGTGCTTATCTTGATGTAAGTCACTTTTGTTTTATCAATTTAGCTTTTTGATCAGAATCAGGAAACGCGAATGAGTTTTCCTTCAGGAGGAGATTGAGATTGAAGCAAAGGCACTACGGATTGGGAAGACTATTGCTGTTGTGTCCGTGGAGTTGAGAAGCAAGAGGACCGGTAAGATAATTGCTCAGGGACGACATACAAAATACTTGGCTATCTCTAGTAAGATTTGAACTTTATTTGCTGCTCTGTATCTCATATTACTGTGCTGCTTCTATCTACAACTCTATATTTGAAAGTAAAAACAAAGAAACAAATAATGAGAGGAACAAGATAGAACCCAAAACTGGGAAAACAATAGAGAATTTACAATAGGGTCTTCTTCAAGCTGAGTTTTGAAATTATGAAGAGCAATTTCAAAGAGCTTGAATGAGCATCAGTAACAGCTTTCATTGCATCGAGTTCAAGGCCTTGATATTGTAGGCTTACCTTTGAGGAAGAAATTATCCCTGGTACACCATCTCTGCCTGGCTCACCATAATCTTGGACAGGCATTGTGGATCTTCAAGAGCATTGAAAGTTTCAAATGCTTCAACAAAGTAGCTATATGCAGTCTTGTAGTCCTTCTCTTCTGCATGAAGAATTACACTCTTCATGTCTATCGTGCCCTGCTGTGCTCGAGGCGCATATGTAGCATTTGCTGCTGTTCTCGCAGGCCTTGGAGTTTGCTCTCTAGCAAACTAAGAGATAAATGGAGTTTGTTCTCTAGCAAGTCAATTTCTACTAAAAGAAGCTTGGTCTTCCCTAATAAAACTCCACAAGAGATTGTGTAACGACCCGACTTCCCACTTGCACGATATTGTCTACTTTAGACTATGACAGTTCTAATTACTCCCACCTAACTCTCATGATTTTACTTTTTCCCACCTAACTCTCATCCATCATGTTTCTACTACAGGGTGAGCACGTTTAACTTTTCGGTCCTATTGGAGTCCTTGCCACTTTACTATAAAAAATGGTTCATGCAATGGTAGACGAATCTTACTTAATCTCTTATTATTGTCTGTCTATAGCTGGTGATGAGATTTGCTTAAGGTGCCTCTCGTACGGGTCTTAAAAGATTGAGGGCTTCTTGGTATTCTTTGTTATCCATCGGTAGATCAGCAAGCCGAGCCTCAATTCTTTGGTGGAGAAAACAGAAAAGTTCGTTCTCTGCTCGAGTCCATTGAACTATTTCTCTACACAAGGAAATCTGGAGTTCACAAGTACCAGGTATCTTAGCAACTGCCTCTACGATGACATGAATTGTCTTGGCCTTAGGAATCAACGAAAAAAAGGATCGCAACTTCGATAAGAGGGTTCTGAAGATCTTGTGCCAGGCCCTCCTGTCTCAGTAGATCATAGCGATTAGTAATATAGCCCGCTTTTTTATCGGTAAGGTTTTAGAAGAAGATATATTACTGGTGCTCCTCTTCTATTCCTACCAATTGTTACTTTAATGAGCAGTGAGGTTCTGGTATCTCAATGTGAAAAACATCCATTAAACATTATGGCTAACATAATGAATAGAATTCAAATATATGAGATCAAATCATGATAATGACAACATCGAAGCATTATCACAAAAAGAAAAATATCCAAACCACAAGCTAAAAATACAGACAGTGATGATGATCGCCAAAGGTCACCGCAGTCTGACTTGTATACAGATTAGGCATGTTGGTCCAATCGGAAAAAAACCCGAGTGAATTCTTTATTGCATGCTCGCAATTGTATGTCGTTCAATTTGCTAGTATCAATATCGATAAACTTTCTCATGTCACAACCGAAGAATTACATTTTAATTTGCAAATATATCATTTGTCGATCTATTTTGGAGTTCGGTTCAACCAAGAGTTTTTCATAAGAAACAAGAATCTCTCTCGTTTTAGTGCTAATTGTTTCGAGGCTACTACCTTTCGCTTTGATGTCTTTTGTCCTGGGTATGTTAAACATACTCTTCTCCGGGTATACCAAATCCAAGTTGGTCTTTTCTGGATACTAACTCTCCTCGAACATGGATACGAGTCTATTTTTTATGTTTAAATTTATTATTATTTATTTTGAAATAGTGATGGTTTAAATTTATTATTATTTATCTATATTAATATAGTTTTGTCAATGTTTAAAAATCTGTGGTATATCGGTAATATTGGGGTATACTGTAGTCAACTATCTCGTATTTTATCGGTTTTAAACATTGATTATCGTCTATATTTATTATTTTGCATAATATGATTAGATACATTATAATCATAACTTTATTTATTATTTATTGAGAAAATTGTGTCATTGATCCCCAATATTTAAAATAGTATAAATGTGATATTCTCAAAGTTTGTAAATTGCATGAGAAATCTCCGAAGTTTCAAAATCGTTCAAGAATGATCCTCGAGTAAATAATAGCGGTTTCAGTCTTTTTTCGTATAAGTGGTTTTGATAATTTATACGTTATTTTTAAAATTTTCAAAGTTTGGAAATATAGTCATTACATCTTTTCAAGGTTAATATGTCAAATACAAACAATGGGGACGTTTAAAATATTAACGAGTATAAGGGTCAAATATAAACGGTTTGGAAGTTTGGGGGTCAATCATGCAATTCTTAAACTTTGAGAGTATGATGTTTACAATATTTAAAAGTTGAGGGGCCAACGGCGTACACTATATCAATTTTGGGGGCTTTATATACAATTTACAAATTTTGGGGCACATTCTTTATACTATTATAAAGTTTTGGAGCTAGTTAGAAACATTATTATTTATTTATTGCTAATTATAAATTATATTAAACATACATGCCTTTTTACCAAAGCAATGGGGTCCGATGTGGTTCAAATGCATATTCTACTCGGACGTAGTTCCAACGTGCATATGCAACAATGTTGATAAAAAACACCATATATTTTTATTATTTTTATTTGTATTTGTATTTATATTTATATTTGATTATATATTGTAATTCACTTACAAGATTTTAACCCAAAAAAATTATATGTAGTTTGTAAATTTTCATGTCAATATGATTTCAATGAAATGAGTATCATATATTTAAATTTTGTATTAAAATTAAAAAATAATTGATAATATTAACAAGTCTGACTCTTATAACAAATTCTAGTTCTCGAATCCTCGTGGTGCCGTAGCGATATTTGTTTAATATAGATGAGAAATGAGGCGAAAAGAGAATAAGAATAGGCGAAAAGGCAAATGCCTATTTTGCGCTTTTTTATGTTTAAGAATTACGCTTTGTTGCCCCTTGATAAAATACAACACATGCATGCATGGGTTTTTAAAATGAAATTAAAATTATGTATAAAAGCGGGTTTTTATAATGAAATTAGAGTAATTAACAAAAGAGCGGTATTGTTGAGATATTTTTAAAAATATTTAAAAAGTACATAAAATAAAAAAGATTTGTCTACGTAAACTAATCAGAATATCTAGATTTGTATATGATTTGGTAGCAGTTACTTGAGTCTTGAGATGCTATAAATATGTGAGGGCCGAGGGGGGGAGTTCAAAATATTCTAAGTTTCAATGGCTTCAAGCTTTCCACATTCGGTTTTCCAGTGTTTTATTCTCGTTGCGATATCGTTCTTGTTCTTGTTCTTGTTCTATGCCGCTGCCAATTCAGATTTCTCAATGGAAATCTCCTCAGAGAAGAAGGATACTTTGATTCGTCGTGCCATTTTCCCAATACAAAATTTGTATTGGTAAAAAATGGAAAATAAAAAAAAAGGAATAAAATTTGATTGTTCCAATAACGCTCTTAATTGTCTATAGAGTCCCAATAACGCTAAATATTAAATTCTGTTGCAAAATTAGTGCCAATTTAATACAAAAATGTGAGTTACAATATATAGTCCCAATAACGCTCTTAATTGTCTGTTGCAAAAAATGGAAAAAATAGAGATAAATAATGGAAAAATGATAGTTTAGAACTAAAATACAAAAAAACTTTAGAAATTAAATTTAACAAGCTTGTAGGACAATGGACACCATTTTCTATTATATAACTTTCTCTCTAAACCATTTTAAAAATCATTGAGTAATTGCTTTTTGGAGGAGTGTTGTTTCTAATTAGTCCCCAAACTTTATAATTGTGTAAAGACGGTGTTTCCAAAATTTGTAAATTGCATATAAAGACCCCGAAGTTGATATAATGTGCGCCGTTAGCCCCTCAATTTTTAAATATTGTAAACATCGTGCCATCAAAGTTTAAGAATTACATAGTTGGCCCCCGAATTTTTAAAACCGTTTATAGTTGACCCTTATACTCATTAATATTTTAAACGTCTTCATAATTTGTATTTGACCCATTAACCTTAAAAAGTTGTAATATCTATGTCTCAAAACTTTGAAAATTTTAAAAACAATGCATAAATTATCAAAATCAATTCTACGAAAAAAGACAAAAACCGATATTATTCATTTGAGAGTCATTCTTGAACAGTTTTGAAATTTCGGGTACTTCTCATATCATTTACAAGCTTTGAGAATATTATATTTACAATATTTTAAATATTATGTGTAATTATACAATTTTCCCCTTGATGATGGAACGACGTCGTGCCATTTTCCCAATACGTCACAGGAAATCTCTGTAGATAACATTCTGGCTTTGAGGAGCAGAGCACTCTGGTCTCTAGAGTCCGACGACCCAGATAAGTGCGACTCATAGCGGCGGCTGTGATTTTGATGATACAGAATGAAGGAATTGGCTCTGCAATGCAATATTTCCCTTCCTACCAATACAAAGCTCAGAATCCATCGTAGAAACTCTCTTTCCAGTTTTCATCTCTCTAGAATCTGGCGAAGAAGAAATTTGAGTTACAGCTTCAGAAAAAGTGATGATATGACATCAAATTCTTGCGCTGAATTTCAAGAATTGGAAGGAGTATTGCGAATGGGAAGCGAAGATGACGAAGAATATGAATATGAGGA